>LNAC01002033.1:1541-51653 GCA_002007465.1 Ailurus styani
ACTTTCCCTAGAAGCATTCGTCTGAGTGCAACAGGTGGTGTTGGCCACAGCACAAACACCAGCTAAAAGATAATGGAGGACTATCCTAGTATCAGGAACAAGTTTCACCAGAGAGTTTAGAGATTTTTGTTGGGCAGTTACTGCTTTAACAGTAGATTCTGCAATATCTTTGAGAGTTAAATAGAGGTTCGTGATCATAGCCTCATTTGCCCTTGCTCCCAGCCGCGGGGAGTGAGGATCTGCCAAAAGAAGCAAGTTCTGAATCATGAATGGGCCTTCTGGCAATTCCCATTTGTTTCAATAACGCAAGTTGAGGGGAACTGGCCAGTGAGGTGTCTCAGTTTGATTGTGGGCAGTTAGGGGTACAATTAGATGACCCANGTTTGATTGTGGGCAGTTAGGGGTACAATTAGATGACCCATAAGGCGCTGTCTGATTAAGTGCCAGCCATCTAGGCATTCTTAAGGCCAAGAAATATGTTTTTCCTCACAACCGCCACAGAAAATAATACTCCCTTGCTAGCGCACACACTCTTCCCACAAAAGTATTATTATTAATGGACTTATTCACTGGGTATTTCACTTGCCCAGTTAAGCCTTAGATCAGTTAGGCTTTCATTGCACTTGGGAAGGTAATTTCCTGTTCTAAAATAAAAGATAGTTCTAAATGCTTTGCTGAGGTGGGTGCATGTGCAGAAATTTGCAGTTCTAGGCCAGAGCCAGTTTATGTTTAGAAAATCCTAAGAATGTGGTGGTGAGAATGTACCGATGTTTTTATTTTTTTAAAAGATTTTGGGTGGGAGGGTAGGGATAGGGTGGATGGATTATGGACTTTGGGGAGAGTTTGTGCTATGGTGAGTACTGTGAAAGGTATAAGCCTGATAATTCACAGACCTGTACCCCCGGGGCAAATAATAAAAATAATAATAATAAAAGATTTTATTTATATATTTGAGAGAGAGAAAGAGAGAGAGAGAGAACACAAGCAGGAGGAGTGCAGAGCGAGAGGGAGAAGCAGGCTCCCCACTTAGGAGGGAGCCCGACTCAGAACTCGATCCCTGGATCCTGAGATCATACCTGAGCCGAAGGCAGACACTTAACTGACTGAACCACCTGGGTGCCCCTAGAATGTACTGATGTTTTTAAAGGTATTCCTGTCTCTTTGAGTCTGTGCAGCGATGACAGAAGAAAGGTTAAAAAAAAAAAAGGCTCTGGATGTTCTGGTCATAATACCGGACTCTGTAGGCGACTTCAGTTGTAGTTTATGGTTTCTTTGGGAATGGAAGAAAAATTGGTCACAGGGAGGACCAGGGGTTCTCTGGCATCATGGACTGATGGGAGGGTTTTGGTGATAAATACAGCAGACTGAAAGGTTATCCCCTTTAATAATGGCTTGGGAAATATAGATGATGGCATTATCTTTCCAAGCCATTGCCAAAGTGAAAGAAGGAGAAAAGGAAAGAGTTTCATGTTTGAGGTTAGTGAAAGTATGAATTATTGCTTTGGTAGCTTAAATGGAAGCTGCCTACCACATGAAGTCATCAGCATCCTGGCCAACTTAGTTTTAAGGTCGTCCATGCAAGAGGAGGACCACGTGTCAGGAAGAGCCTTTTCAGCTGGGAAATGGGTACACTCAGTTTAATGTCTTCTAGTTTTGCAGCAGTGTCAGCTATCAGGAATACTTGGTAATGTCCATTCCAAGGGGGTTCAAGGGTGGTGTTCCTCTGGTGACATTTCCAAAATACCAAATCATGAACAACAGGACTTTTTTCATTGTGATCTAGAAGACATTCTTTAACCTGTTGATGATAGGTTTTAGCATAAGACACTAAAGACTTACAGTACAAACAAGGGATCAATAGAAGGTTGTATACCAAATGATATTGGGCTACTAGTGCCAATCTCACAAAGAGTGTACTGCAAATAGTAAGGCCAAGGCAATACCTTAGGCCAAGGGAGTCCAGTAGCTTCCATGAGTTTAAAGCTTTTGAGTTTGAGGATTCCATTAGTTCTTCAACTTTGCCTGATGACTGAGGGTCATCTGATAGGATGGGGTCATCTGATATATCACTGATATATATATCTGATAGATATATCTGATAGATATATCTGATATATCACTGTTAGGAACAGTGATAGTTCCAAGAAACTTGCAGTTTTATTTAAAGCTAAACCCACCCAGTGAAGTGGATACTTCAGTCACTAGATATTGTGACATGTAAATTCCAAGTAGAAAACATATTTCCTAATAGTTTCTTTGCCACCATGAGAGTGTCAGCCTTTTGGCAAAGGAAGACTTCAATCCATCCAGAAAATATATATATAATAGCAAGAATATATTGATAACCCATACTGGGTAGCATTTGAATGAAGTCCAAGTGCTTAAGTGGTCCAGAGTGAAGAGGTTTGAAGACTCAGAAACAAAAATAATTTTTCCAGGTTATGAACCTGATAGGTCAGACTTTGGTGATAAACAGTTTTTGCAATTTTTTAGAAGTCTCTCCACCAATATTTATTTATCATTTGAGTCATCTTAGCTGTAGCATGGTAGTTGAATGACTGTAAGAACAAGAAGATGGGATTTGCCAGGGAGTCAGTATAGGGGCCAAGGGTAGGCTCCCCAAATGTGCCACTTTGGTGTATTTGATTACTTTAAATAAAGGTTACTTAGGAAACAATCAGTTAAAGAACACACAGAACTTCTCTGTCCTCCTGAAAGCAGGAAACAAATCTCCCATATGAAAAATAGCCTCCCTATACTAAGAAGTAAGAAAGACATCCTTATCACCAAAGATATAGACTTTAGAGTTGAGAAAGCTATAGAAATAAACCTTGTTACTTTTTCACTAATCTACTACCTCAACCCAAATTGCGCTTAGAATTACTTAGTAATTAAAGCTTCCAAATACCCATTTTCTTTATCCTATACATTACTCACAAATTTATCATCTCTTTGTCTAAAATGTATAAAAACTAAATAAAATAAAATAAAATAAAATAAAATGTATAAAAACTGCCTACATTTGTCATTTCTTTAGGTCTCAATTTCATTAGTGGACTTCCATGCACACATAATAAATCTTTGGGTTTTTTCTCCTGTTAACCTTTCTCATGTAAATTTAATTCTCAATCCAGCTGGAAGATCTTGAGGGTAGAGGAAAAATTCTCCCTCTCTTACACCAGGAAGAACCAAGTAGCCATCTTAAGTCTCCCACAACCCCAACTGTTCATTGAATCTACATTGTTTGCCCATTGTGAATTCTCTGATTCAGGAGCAGATTGTTAACATGTCACAAGACCCTGAAGATGACAAAAGACCAAGTCTGGCAACAAAGGGTCATTTTGGGATGCATGAGTGGCTCGGTCTGTTAAGTATCTGCCTTTGGCTCAGGTCATGATCCTGGAGTCCTACAACAGGCTCCTTTCTTAGGGGGAGCCTGCTTCTCCCTCTGCCTGCACCTTCCCCTGCTTGTGCGCGTGCGCTCTCTCTCTCTGACAAATAAATAAATAAAATCTTTTAAAAAATAAAAATAAGTTTTTAAAAAGGGTGGGTTTTTGTTTTTTGTTTGTTTGTTTGTTTTTTGCAGAAGCAAGAATGAGTACACATGTGCCGAAAACTTCATAGTTTCTGTTGCTGCTGCATGAAAGTCATTGGGGCATTTCCCTGATACTCTTGGTGTGAGCCTCAATTTTGATGACAGTCAATAATTTCAGAATGTAAGAGAATAATAGCAAGGAATCACTTACTTATGTTTGTTCATTTTTCACTTGAGTGCCTGTGGGTGTGAAAAAACTCTTTATAACATCCAAAAATCATGGATGACCCCAAAGGCATACCAGCTGTTACTATAAATATTAATAATTTGTTTTTCTGGTGATTGACATGCTCTGGTAAGAGCATAAAGCTCTGCTTCTTGGGCTGATTTAGCTTGTGGTATTTAGCTTGCGGATTTAGCTTGAACTACTCTGGAGTAGTTCATATTGTATAGTAACAGAATAGCCAGTTTGGAAATTCCCTTTTTAATTTTCACAGGATAATCAATTAACAAACAAAATTAGATCCGGATTAGTCAAAGGAGTGTGTCATGAATCCATACATGGTATCACCAAATGGGACATTATTACCTCTCGGTCATGGGGTTCGCTTTCATCAACCAAGGGCAGGATTAAGAATGTTACAAGGTTTAAGATGTGGTTTAGTAGTGAAAGCAGAAAGATCTCACAGAAGGTTGGTCTGCTTGCAGAGAAATGCTGAGTCAATTCAGAATTAGGAAGACTTAGGACAGCATGTGGAGTTTGCAAATAAAAGTCATCCCCTAGGGTTAAATCCACTGAAATGTTTACTAACTTAGCAGCTGCAGTGAAGCCTTAAGGCAGTTGGGATAGGCATGAATAACTGAATCGAACTGCATGCTATAATAGGGAATAGGTCTATTCTTATCAGCATGTTCTTGTGTGAGCATTCCTGGGGCTTGATTTCTCTCTCCTGCACAGTAAGGTGAAGGGCTTTGAAGACTTAGGTAGCCCTAGGACAGGCAGTTCTTGTAGTGCTTATTTTTAAATCTTATAATGGCCTGCTCATGTTTATCTTCCCAAGGATGGTGTTCAGGGAACTGCATTTTCAAGAAGTTCATAGAGTGTGGAAGTTGGTAGAGAAAAGTCAGGAACCCAGAGTCTATAATATCTAGCCAGGGGTAGAAATCCACAAAGCTATTGCTTTAAGATTATGAATAATCTTAAAATTATTTTTGGAGACAACTGGATTTCTACAGCCCTTAAATTATGACTCAGATAATCAATCTGTCTAAAAATAATTGTAGGGCACCTGGGTGGCTCAGTGGGTTAAAGCCACTGCCTTCGGCTCAGGTCATGATCCCAGGGTCCTGGGATCGAGGCCCACATCGGGCTCTCTGCTCAGCAGGGAGCCTGCTTCCTCCTCTCTCCTCTCTCTCTGCCTGCCTCTCTGCCTACTTGTAATCTCTCTCTCTGTGTCAAATGAATAAATAAAATCTTTAAAAAAATAAAAAAATAAAAATAATTGTAATTTCTCCTCAGAGATGTCATGTCCCATCTCAACTAACTGCAGCAGATAAATGGAATCTTGTACAGATGCTTCTTTGGTAACTGAGCATAGCAAGAGGTGGTCTACATATCATAGAAGAGTTGATCTCCTAGGGAACTGGAGGAGACTTAAATCTTGATGGAGCACTTGGGAGAAAAAAGAAGGGAACTCACTGAATAGTTGAGGCATGACCATTCAGGTATATTGCTGATTATTCTGAATAAAGGCAAACAAGTATTGGCTGTTGAGGTCTACAGAAATGCTGAAGAGGGTAGAACATTGATGAATCAATTTAAGTCTGGAAGGACTTGTGACAAAAGGGTGTTTGGAACAACTGGGAAATGGGAAATGGAAATTATTTTTTTCTAAATAAGCTCTACACTCAACATGCAGCTTGAACTCATGACCATGAGATCAAGAGTTGTATTCTCTACCAACTGAGCCAGTTAGGTGCCCAGGTTAATAGTTCTCAAGTCTTTGACAAATCTCCATCCTTACCCACAAGTTTCCTGGACTGCCAAAATTGGTATGTCACAGGGACTGGTGCAGGGAATGATTAGCCCCTGGGCAATTAGGTCTTCCATTATTAGTGTGAGGTGTCATGTGGCCTCGGATTTTAATAGATATGAATAGGTTTAGTTATGTCTATTTGAATTTTAATAGGTTCTGGACTTTTTATTCTCTCAATGTCAGCATTAGAGGTAGCCCACAGCATCTTGATTAAATTAGTGATCCTTTGCTGGAAATTCTTCTCCTTATCAAGGAGAGATTGTAAGGAATAGTAAAACCTCAGGTTTAGTTGGTCAGGTAATGTCTATATTAGGGGCAAAGGATATCTCTACCTTATGGATTGATGGGAACTGTATCACACAGCAAAAATGAATGATTTCAGTGAAAGTGAAATTTCCCAGTCATTTGTACTAGTTGAGATAAAAACTCTCTCTGAAGAAGGGGTACCTGAGTGGCTCAGTCGTTAAGCATCTGCCCTCAGCTCAGGTCATGATTCCAGGGTCCTGGGATTGAACCCCACATTGGGCTCCCCATTCAGCAGGGAGTCTGCTTCTCCCTCTCGCTCTGCCCCTGCATCTGTTCCCTCTCTCACGGTGACTCTCTCTGTCAAATAAATAAAATCTAAAAAAAACCTCTCTCTGAAGAAGATATTTGCAAATGTTTTATCAGATAAAGGGCTAGTATCCAATGTCCATAAAGAACTTGTCAAACTCAACACCCAAAAAACAAATAATCTAGTCAAGAAATAGATAGAAGATATGAACAGACATTTCTCCAAAGAAGACATACAAATGGCCAACAGACACGTGAAAAAATGTTCAACATCACCTGGCATCAAGGAAATACAAATCAAAACCACAATGAGATACCATCTCACACCAGTCAGAATGGCTTAAATTAACAGCGCAGGAAACAACATATGTTGGCAAGGGTGTGGAGAAAGGGAACCCTCTCACACTGCTGATGGGAATGCAAGCTAGTACACCCACTCTGGAAAATAGTATGGAGGATCTTGAAGCTCTATTTTTATATAGCTACCCTATGGCCCAACAGTTGCACTACTAGGTATTTATGCTCTCCAAAGAAGCCATACAAACTGCTAACAGACAAATGAAAAGTATTCATCATCTTTCGCCATCAGGGAAATTCAAATCAAAACCACATCGAGATACCAACTTACACCAGTTAGAATGGCAAAAATCGACAAGGCAAGAAAAAACAAATGTTGGAGAAGTTGTGGAGAAAAAGGAACATTCTTACACTGTTGAATGTTACACTGTTGCACTGAGAATGGTAATTAGTGCAGCCATTTTAGAAAATAGTGTGGAGCGTCCTCAAAAAATTAAAAATGGAGATACCCTATGACTGAGCAATTGCACTACTGGGTATTTATCCCAAAGATACAGATGTAGTGAAAAGAAGTGCCATATGCACCCCAATGTTCATAGCAGCAATGTCCACAATAGCCAAAATGTGGAAAGAGCCAAGATGCCCTTCAACAGATGAACAGATAAAGAAGATATAGTTCATATACACAATGGAATATTACTCAGCCATCAGAAGGGATGAATACCCAACTTTTGTATCAACGTGGATGGGACTGGAGGAGATTATGCTAAGTGAAATAAGTCAAACAGAGAAAGTCAACTATCATATGGTTTCACTTATTTGTGGAACATAAGGGCATGGAGGACATTAGGAGAAGGGGAAAATGAAGGAGGAGAAATCGGATTGGGAGTTTAACCACAAGAGACCATGGACTCCAGGAAGCAAACTGAGGATTTTAGAAGGGAGGGGGCTGGGAGGATGGGTGAGCTTGGTGATGGGTATTAAGGAGGACATGGATTGCATGGAGCTGGGTGCTCTATGTGAACAATGAATAATGGAACACTACATCAAAAACTAATGATGCACTGTATGGTGACTAACATAACAATAAAAAAAGGGATGGAGTTGATAAAGCAAAAAAAAAAAAGCAAAGGATTAAAAACATAGTGTCCCTATGGGGCACCTGCACCTCAATACTTATAGCAGCAATGTCCACATAGCTAAAATATGGAAAGAGCCCAGATGTCCATCAATAGATGAATTGATAAAGAAGATGTGGTGTATATCTACAATGGAATACTCAGGCATCAAAAATAAAAAAGAAATCTTATGATTTGCACTGATGTGGTTGGAACTAGACGATATTATGCTAAGCAAAATAAGTCAGAGAAAGACAAATATCATATGATTTCACTCATATGTGGAATTTAAGAAACAAAACAGAGGACCATAGTGGAAGGGAGGGAAAAATAAAATAAGACAAAATTAGAGAAGGAGACAAACCGTAAGAGACACTTAACTATAGGAAGCAAACTAAGGGTTGCTGAAGGGGAGGTGGGTGGGTGGAATGTAACTGGATGATGGGCATTGGGGAGGGCACTTGATGAATGAGCACTGGGTGTTATCTGCAACTGATGAATCACTGAACTCTACCTCTGAAACTAATGATACACAGCATGTTAATTAATTGAGTTTAAAGAAAAAATAAAAACAAAAACAAAATCTCAAAAAAGAAAAAAACTCTCCGTGAATTTAATTAGATACCCCACTATGGAGATTTTTTTTTTCCTCAGAGGGATTTGTTGCCCTAAGAGAGTTAGGGTTTCAAGTAGAATGGAGCTCTGGTATCTACCAGATTTTGGCAAGGTTTTCTGTTTATTTTTATTTTAGTTTCCCCTTGGCTGTTTATGAAAATAACCAGCAGAAGTTTATTGGAGAATCCCCTCAGAGTCCTGTCACCCCTGGGAGGGGTCCATACAGGGGCCCTTCTTCGAGGGCAGATATGGGGGCATTTGACTTGGTTTTGAAGAATTTTCACATAACCTTTGAGGACGATTTTTTTCCAGTGTCCCAGTTGATCATAAATGAGACACCAATGTCTGGGTGTTTGATGAAAGATCCCTAGGAGGAGGCAATGAGGGGGAGCCCAAGAATTGTGTCAGATTTCTAGCCTTAAAGCCATTACAACTGTAAGGGCACTAACTTTACAGACTTTTGTTTACAGTCTTATTCCAAGATCCTTTCAAAGTGCTCAGCTATGGTCACAAGTTCAATCAGACCTGTGACTTCCCTATTTCCCTATCTTCTGCCTTGTAATCAATCCACTAATCTCAGGAGGTAACACACAAAAAGGCAGCTAGAGCAGGTTGGGTAGCATCATCTCTTACACAGAAACCAGAATGCTATAGGAAGCTTCAGGCAGGCTTCAAAGTCTGCCACAGATTCATCTTTCTTTGGCTTGCAGGTTTGAGTAATAGACCACTCATTGTAGGCAGGGAAGATTCTAGAAATAGTTTTTAAATTGTCTGCTGCTATTTTGCAAGATTTTTCTGGTCCATAAGGGATTTTGTTGTAGATTGAGAATCTTGAATATCATTTTTGGGGTTATGCCATTCTGCTTCTGGCCTCCATTTTTGGGCTTCACTTTGTGCACAGACTGGTAAAAATATGGCAGCCCAGGATCATAGGCCCTAGTGAGGACTCTAAATTCTTCAGAAACGTTTTGGAGATCCTGCCTGGGTTTAGGCAATTCATTATGGCCTTTAGTTCAGTCTTTCACCAAGGAGGGAAGATAGCTGAAAAGGATGACCAGTAGTTTTGGTAATCTTATTTTAAAAGATAACTGTGTAGTAGTCTCTTCAAAGTGGAATAACAACTCAGATAGATTGTGAGTGCTCAGGTACAAGGCACCTCAGTCATACAGTTTTTGGTTTCAGGACCTCTTGTATCTTTAATTTTTCATTAGCCTTTTGCAATGAAGCTATTTTTGCATCTTGAAACTGTTTGGAGGCCAAACATGCTAATTAAAATAGGTACTCCATTCTATTTGTTTGTTTGATTTGGGAATCCTTCCTTTCAAGTGCACTTATTAAATTCCTAACTGGAGTGTTCTCCATAATGGCCATTACAATTCAAGGTGTCTTTAATAAGATTTTACTTCTTGTAGAAATCTATAGCTTACAGAACTGCAGTAAAATAAGCAGGTGTGCTGGAAGTTGGAGCACTCAACTCTACAGAATTTGGGGATCCATTTCTTTAGTTAAACCTTGGGTTTTTTGAAGCCAAATTAATACCTAATTTGGATGGGCTGGTGATTTTTTGGTGGTGTATTGTAAAACAGACATTTTCTTGAGGTTGGCTGATGATCTACTGTCAATCTAACCCATTCAGTGACCAACTTATCCAGCACAGGAGTCTCAGATTATGTGACCAGTACACCAAGTACTCAACCTGTGCCCACCAATTTTGCAGTTTTGGCTTCCAAGATTCCCATTAACAATAGACCTATTATTTCTTTACCTTATGTACACAATAGCTGAAACCAATAATAACCAATGAAATAAAAATGTGGATACCAGCAGTAACCAAAGAAATGGTACTATAAACTAACCAAGGGCTAAGGACCAGTGCACTGTTGGAGCATCCTGTCAGTCTAGACCAAACTGTTAACCCCAGACTGAAAAGCCATTAAGAGTAGAGAGCTGCAACACAAAAGGAGCAGAACTCAGATCTTGGAGAAAATCACCCATGGCCTTAGGAAATAGCAAGAAAGAATGGAGAGGTAAAAGGGTTCAGAAGACACCAAAGCTTCTGTTTCCCATTGTCTACATGGCCATGAGTAGTCTTCTTTGGATCCCATCCCCATTGCCAAAACTGTTAACAAAGTTTGGGGTGCCTGGCTGGCTCAGTTAGAAGAACATATGACTCTTGATCTTAGGGTCATGAGTTTGAGCCACACACTGGGTGTAGAGAACACTAAAATAATACAATAATAAGCTTTAAAGGAATAAAATTCAACTGAGTAAATTTTAAACATCTTACTGGCTTTTGTTCAGCAACTCATGAATTGGACAGCATCTGATCTAGCAGATAGAAAAGAGCTCTGAAAAGTTATACAAGGCAAGAGATTTCGTAGGCATAAGGGAGCAGGAAAATATAAGTTATACTAGACAAAAAAGGGGAATTTGGTTATCCTAAGATCACTTTCCTTTCAGGGGATTGTAGGGATTTAACAGACAGATTAGTGATAATCAGGAACTAATGATAATCAGGAAATTCCTCATTGACTGATTTAAGATTCCATTTCTGGGACAGCCAAAACTGTAATTAAGTTTGGTTTTTTGAGTGGGGCTTAGCATAAGCAACTCCACTGAGGGTCTGTTGTCTTACCTTTAACACTTCTATAGGTGAATTCTAGAGAGGCTCACCTACTAGATGAACAAGGGTGTCATTTGCCAATATATAGAATCCTGGGGGAATAAGTTTGTGGGTGGAGTGGCCACTTAAAGAAGAGCTGAAGCTCTTCAAAAGAAGAGCTGAAGCAACATCGGCCCACTGGCCAGCCTCTGCTGGAGCAAATGCCTTCTATAAACAGCACCAGAGAACCTGGAGGATATGGAACCAATGTCATAAAGGCCATCTACTGTGATTGGAGGGCATACTACAAGTTCCTGTGCCAAGGGATCAGGCAACTGTACTGGTTACCCTCTGGTATATGCTTTCAAGTGGCAGGCCTCCGCATGTTGCCACTTTATCTTTCAGTAGGAGGGATGTACATATCCTTGCCATCCATCTTAACCACCCCAGGTTTCTTTTCAATGCCCCAGGCACCAAGGATGGCAACAGGGAATGGATTCTTGTACCAGAGAAAGGGTAATGTAGTAGAAGAGAAACATATGGCATGTTCAAACAGGGTAAATGAAGAGAGTTCAAAGGTGATTTATGAAAGGTGGATGGGTTAAGGAAAGTTGACATGGGTGGTACAGAATTCCAGGGCTAGCAATATTTGAAACCTTTACCACTCCTAGGTGTAGGCTAACTGACAGAAGCTGTGGCCTTCAGTTCAGGGGCAAAGCCAACCCACGGTCAAGTACAGAGGGAAGTGGGAGAATAAGTATCCTGAGCTTTGACTCTCCTTCTGATCTCCTTCCAGAGCCTGGCACTGGTTTAACTCAACTGGAAGCTGGAAGACAGTCCAGGGTCAGCCTCCCCTGTCTTGGGACGGGGTTGAGAAGGACCAAGAGTGAATATAGAGGGGCAACTGGAAAATATTGGTGCACTAAAACTGCAGTAGGTGACTGATGTCAGCCTCCTGTGACCATCTCAAGCAACCTCAAGGAGAAATCAAGAACAGGAAGAACCAGAAAAGCGAGTTAAGCAGAGACATATAAGCAATAATTTTAAACAATCAGTTATGATAGAAACATAAGGTATTAAGTTGACCTAAGGGCCTTTCTCATGTCTGTGTAGAAATCAGTAAACCTTAATTCTTATACCTGCAGTGTATTACGTCTTGTGAAGCACAAGTACTTGGAGGACTGTTTGCAAACATGTATATCTTTTTTTTTGTAAATAATATCCCCCATAGATAACAAGCTTTGGAGCAATTCTCCAGAACAATCTGAAAGACCATTTCCCAGGCTAGAGTCCAGAGTAAAACAATGACTAAAGCCTTTACTGACCACTTTGAGGTTGGCTTTCTTTCAGTCAACATATCCACAAAACTGAAAAGGAAAATGGGAACCACTTAACCACTTGTCAATGCCTAATTTCTTCATTACTTACCTTTTGAAATAATGATCTTATATACTTGACTCCATGAGGTAGGTGGTACAAGGTGGGGGCATATTGAACAGTTATAACCATCCATGGGAATAGTTTTGAGTTTTGTCTGTTTGAGAATAAAATGTTTCCATTGTAGAGGAGCTTGAGCAGTTCTCTGTGTTTGGGGTGTGCTTACTGGATGTTTTTCAACATGACTAGGCAGTCAGCATGGATAGCACCCAGACCAATGTGGTAGAACAGATCCGTTAGATGGGCCCTGTCAGCATTGCAAAGCTGGCAGCAGCTGCTAGGAGAGAAGCTCTCTCTTGAGGTCCTGCACACTTTTTTTTTTTAAAGATTTTATTCATTCATGTGAGGGAAAGCTAGAGAGAGCAGGGGGAACAGGGGGAGAGAGAGAGAGAAGCAAACTCTGACTCCCTGCTGAGCAAAGAGCCTGATGTGGGACTCAATCCCAGGATCCCTGGGATCATGACCCAAGCCAAAGGCAGACACTTAACTGACTGAGCCACCCAGGCACCCCATGAACAACTTTTGAAGCTCAGCCCTCCTCTGCCAATACCTTATTTCTCTGACAGCCACATCACAGAGCCCATACCAATGAGGTTTCTGCCCTCTGAGGTCAGAGACCTATTCTTGTGAGCTCTATTTCCTGAGTGCTTTACCTCCTTATGGATGGGGCCAGTGTGATTGGTATGAGCTCTAGGCAGAGCTTCTCCAATTTTATTTTATTTTATTTTTTCTTTTTAAAAAGATTTTATTGATTTCTTTGAGAGACACAATGAGAGATGGAACGTAAGCAGGGAGAGTGGGAGAGGGAGAAGCAGGCTTCCTACCAGGCAGGGAGCTTGATGTGGGACTCAATCCCAGGACCCTGTGATCTTGACCTGAGCCAAAAGCAGATGCTTAACGACTGAGCCACACAGGTGCCTGAGCTTCTCCAATTTTAATGTGCATATGAATACAAATCCCTTGGATTTAAATGGTTCAACTAGATTCTAATTCAGGAGGCCTGAGAGGGGCCAATGGTATTTTTTAAATTATGTTATGTTAGTCACCATACAGTACATCATTAGTTTTTGTTGTGGTTTCCCATGATTCATTGTTTGCGTATAACACTCAGTGCTCCATGCAATACATGCCCTCCTTAATACCCACCAGGCTAACCCATCGCTTCACTCCCTCCCTTCTAAAACCCTCAATTTGTTTCTCAGAGTCCATAGTCTCTTATGGTTTTCCCCCTCCAGTCCCCCCTCTTCATTTTTCCCTTCATTCTCCTAATGTCCTCCATGCTATTCCTTATGTTCCACAAAGAAGTGAAACCATATGATAATTGACTTTCTCTGCTTGACTCATTTCCCTTAGGATAATCTCCTCCATGTTGATGCAAATGTTGAGTATTCATCCTTTCTGATTCCTGATTAATATTCCATTGTATATATGGGCCACATCTTTATCCATTCGTCTGTCTTGTGTTCTTTCCAAAGTTTGGCTATTGTGGATATTGCTGCTATGAAATGAACATTGGGGTGCATATGGCCCTTCTGTTCACTACATCTATATCTTTGGAGTAAATACCCAGTAGTGCAATTGCTCGGTCATAAGGTAGCTCTATTTTTAATTTTTTGAGGAACCTCCACACTGTTTTCCAATGTGGCTGCACCAACTTGCATTCCCACCAATAGTGTAAGTGGATTCCCCTTTCTTCACAGCCTCTCCAATATTTGTTGTTTTCTGCCTTGTCAATTTTTGCCATTCTAACTGGTGTAAGGTGGTATATCAATGTGGTTTTGATTTGAATTTCCCTAATGGCTAATGATGATGAATATTTTTTTCATGTGTCTGTTAGCCATTTGTATATCTTCTTTGGAGAAGTGTCTGTTCATGTCTTCTGCCCATTTTTGACTTGATTATTTGTTTTTGGGTGTTGAGTTTGAGAAGTTCTTCATAGATCTTGGATATCAGCTCTTTGTCTGTAGTGTCATTTGCACATATCTTCTGCCATTTCATGGGTTGCCTTTGTTTTGTTGACTGTTTCCTTTGCTGTGCAGAAGTTTTTTGTCTTGATGAAGTCCCAAAAATTCATTTTTGTTTTTGTTTCCCTTGCCTTTGGAAACATGTCCTGAAAGGAGTTGCTGTGGCCTTTGTCGAGGAGGTTATTGCCTCTGTTCTGCTCTGGGATTTTAATGGTTTCACATCCTCACATTGAGGTCTTTCATCTATTTTGAGTTTATCTTTGTGTATGGTGTAAAGGAATGGTCAGGTTTCATTTTTCTGTATATAGCTGTCCAATTTTCCCAGCACCATTTATTGAAGAGATTGTCTTTTTTCCATTGGATATTTTTTCCAGCTTTGTCAAAAGATTTTTGACCATAGAGTTGAGGGTCCATATCTGGGCTCTCTATTCTGTTCCATTGGTCTATGTGTTTGTTTTTGTGCCAGTACCATGCTGTCTTGGTGATCACAGCTTTTTAATATAGCTTGAAATCAGACAATGTGATGCCCCCAGCTATGTTTTTATCAACATTTCCTTGGCAATTTGGGGTCTTTCCTGGATCCATACAAATTTTAGGATTGTTTGTTCCAGAACTTTGAAAATTATAGGATTTTGATCGGAATGACTTTGAAAAGTACAGATTGCTCTGGGCAGCATAGACATTTTAACAATGTTTATTCTTCTGATCCATGAGCATGAAATGTTTTTCCATCTTTTTGTGTCTTCTTCAATTTTTTTTCACAAGTATTCTGTACTTCCTTGAGTATAGAGCATTTACCTCTTTAGTTAGGTTTATTCCAAGGTATGTAATGGTTTTTGGTGCTATTGTAGGTGGAATCAATTCCTTAATTTCTCTTTCTACAGTTTCATTGTTAGTGTATAAGAACGTAACTGATGTCTGTGCATTGATTTTATATCCTGCCACATTACTGAATTGCTGTATGAGTTCTAGTAGTTTGGAGGTGAAGCCTTTTGAGTTTTCTGCAGAAAGTATCTTGTCATCTGCAAAGACAGAGAGTTTGACTTCTTCTTTGTCAATTCGAACACATTTTATTTCTTCTTGTTGTCTGATTGCTGTTGCTAGGACTTCTAGTATTATATTGAACAATGATGGTGAGAATGGGCATCCCTGTTATGTTCTTGATCTTCAGGGAAAGGCTCTCAGTTTTTCCTGATTGAGAATGATATTTGCTGTGGGTTTTTCATCGATGGATTTTATGAAATTGAGGAATGTTCCTTCTATCCCAGTACTCTGAAGAGTTTTATTCAGGAAAGAATGCTATACTTTGTCAAATGATTTTTCTGCATCAATAAAGAGGATTAAGTGGTTCTTGTCTCTTCTCTTATTAATTTGTTCTATCACATTGATTGATTTGGGAATGTTGAACCATTCTTGCTTCCCAGGTATAAATCCCACCTGGGTATGGTGGATAATCTTTTTAATGTACTGTTGGATCCTATTAGCTAGGATCTTGTTGAGAATCTTGGCATCCATATTCATCAGGGATGTTGGTCTGAAATTCTCCTTTTCGATGGGGTCTTTGCCTGGTTTGGGGATCAGGATAATTCTGGCCTCATAGAAAGAGTCTGGAAGTTTTACTTCTGTGTCTATTTTTTGAAACAGCTTCAGGAGAATAGGTATTATTTCTTCTTTGAATGTTTGGTAGAATTCCCCAAGGAATCCGTCAGGTCCTTGACTCTTGTTTTTTTGGGAGGTTTTGATCACTGCTTCAATCTTGTTATTAGTTACTGGTCTATTCAGGTTGTCAATTTCTTCCTGTTTCTGTCTTGGAAGTTTATGGGTTTCCAGGAATATATCCATTTCTTCTGGGTTGCTTAACTTATTGGCATATAGCTGTTGATAACAATTTCCTATGATTGTTTCTATTTCCTTGGTGTTAGTTGTGAGCTCTCCCCTTTCATTCATAATGTTATTAATTTGGGTCCTCTCCCCTTCTTTTGGATTAGTTTGGCTAGTGGTTTATCGATCTTATTAATTCTTTAAAAGAACCAGTTTCTAGCTTCACTGATGTGTTCTACAGTACCGCTAGTTTCTAACTCATTGATGTCTACTCTAATCTTAAATTCTTCCCTTCTTGTGCATGGGGTTGCCTTAATTTGTTGTTGATTTTCTAGTTTTTTATGGTGTAAAGAGATTTGGTGTATTCAGGATTTTTCAATTTTTTTGAGTGAGACTTGGATGGCTATGAATTCCCCCCTTAGGACCGCCTTTGCCATATCCCATAGATTTTGGACAAATGTGTCTTCATTCTCATTGGTTTCCATGAATTGTTTATGTTCCTCATTTCCTGGTTGATCCAAACATTCTTAAGCAGGATGGTCTTTACCTTCCAAATGTTTGAATTTCTTCTAAACTTTTTCTTGTGATTGACTTTCAGTTTCAAAGCACTGTGGTCTGAGCATATGCAGGGAATAATCTCAATCTTTTGGTATTGGTTGAGCCCTGATTTGTGATGCAGTATGTGGTCTATTCTGGAGACAGTTCTACGTGTGCTTGAGAAGAATAAGTATTCTGTTGTTTTAGGGTGGAATATTCTGTATATGTCTATGAAGTCCACCTGGTCCAATGTGTCATTCAATGCTCTTGTTTCTTTGTTGGTTTTCTAGTTAGATGATCTGCCTATTCCTGAGAGTGGCATATTAAGATCCCCTGTAATTAATGTATTCATATCAATATGACTCGGGGTTTTTTGTTTGTTTGTTTGTTTGTTTGTTTAACAGTTGGCTTATGTAGTTGGTTGCTCCCATTTGGAGGCATAAATATTTACAATTCTTTGATCTTCTTGGTGGATAGACCCTTTAAGAATGATGTAGTGTCCTTCTGTATCTCTGACTACAGTCTTTAGCTTAAAATCGAATTTATCTTATATGAGAATTGCTACCCCAGCTTTCTTTTCAGCCCCGTTGGCACGAAAGATGTTTCTCCATCCCTTCACTTTCAGCCTGTATGTATCTTTAGATTCAACATGCGTCTCTTATAGACAGCAAAGGACAGGTAATGTCGTTTTATCCACTTTGCAACCTTGTGCCTTTTTATGGGAGCGTTTAGGCAGTTCATGTTGAGAGTGATTATTGAAAGGTAAGCTTTTATTGAAATAATGTTGCTTGTGAAGTCCTTGTTTCTATAGATTGTCTCTGTAGATTTCTGTTCTATATCCATGTTGGGTTCTTTCTTTTTTTTTTTTTTTATAGAACCGCCCTTAACATTTCTTTTAGTGCCATCTTGGTGGTCACATAATCTTTTAGACCTTGCTGGTCTTGGAAGCTCTTTATTTCTCCATCCATTCTGAATGTCAGCCTTGCTGGATAAAGTATTCTTGGCTGCATGTTCTTCTCATTTAGTACCCTGAATATGTCTTGCCAGCCCATACTGGCTTGCCAGGTTTCTGTGGACAGGTCTGACGTTATTCTTATGTCCTTCCTCTATAAGGGATATGTAAGCGATCTCTTCCCCCTACCTGCCCTTAAGACATATTCTCTGAAATTATGACTTGTGAATTTCACTATTATGTGCCTGGATGTCTTTCTAGCCTCGTTGATCTTGGGGGTTGTCCTCTCTGTCTCTAGGACACGAACACTTGTTCCATTCCCCATATTAGGAAAATTTTCATCTGGGATTTATTCAACTATATATTCTAGTCTTCTCTCTCTCTCCACACCTCAGGGATCCCAGTAATTCTGACATTGGAACGTTTCATGGCGTCATCTATTTCCCTAATTCTGTTTAAATAGCTACTAAGTTGTTTGTTCCAGGCCCTCTCCTGATCCTTCTTTTCTATCCATTTGTCTTCTAGATCACTAACTCCTTCTTCTGCCTCACTTACCCTAGCTATTAGAGTATTTAGATTAGGTTGGATCTCACTGATAGCATTTTAAACTTCTGCCAGATCAGCTCTCACTTCCGCCCTTAGAGATTCTATGTTGCCACTAATGGTCTTCTCCAGCCTAGCCATTGCCTGGATAATTGTTACCCTGAATTCCATTTCCGACATCTTGTTTATGTCCATATCCAATAGTCCTGTGGCCAGAGGTCAGTCTCTGAATTTTTCTTCTGTTGGGTGTTACTCCTCCTAGACATTTTGGTGAGAGGTGGTTGAGGGGATGTATAGCTGAATATATCAACCACAATCTAGGCAAGGTGTACCTTTAAAAGTTTCAGAGCGGGCGCTTGGGTGGCTCAATGGGTTAAAGCCTCTGCCTTTGGCTCAGGTCATGATCTCAGGATCCTGAGATCGAGGCCCGAATCGAGTTCCCTGCTCAGCGGGGAGCCTGTTTCCTCCTCTCTCTCTGCCTGCCTCTCTGCCTACTTGTGATCTGATCTCTCTGTGTCAAATAAATAAATAAAATCTTTAAAAATAAATAAATAAATAAATAAATAAATAAAAGTTTCAGAGCAACTGTAAGTCACCAACAAAAAGAAAGAAAAAAGAAAAGAGAGAGAGAAACAAGAGGAAAAATGCACCAAAATGGGCCCCAAAATAAGATTTATAAGGTACAAAGGCAAAAACGAACAAACAAAAGACCGACAAAAGTAAAGGAAAAAAAAGGAAAACCCAGCCAAAATAAACCCCAAGAATAAGATTTATATAGTACAAAAACAAAAACATGTACTCAGAAACACTGAGAGGATAAGATGCAAAGGTGGTTATAAACCGTCGAATGTGGTGAGGAAGGTTATTTCAGTTCTTCCTGGGTGTATCTTGTTATCTTTGTTAAAGGACTCAACTTTCGAGAGATACAGGGAAATTAAAACTGGTTTATATATAGGGGTAGTATTGAATAGGGAAAAAGGCTTACCTTGATCCTTATATCTATATCTACATTTAAAAAAGAGAGAGAGAACGAAACACAGGTATATGTATGAAAAAAGTTGAAGTTAAAAAGTTATTATGGAATATGTTGCATTAAACATCTAGCTGTTATGGTAAGTAGGTTAAAAAAAATAAAAGAACAAGAATCTTGAGAAAGAATTTAAAAAAAATGAAAGGAAAGAAAATTTGTATCTATGAAATATACAGGTTTGGGGGCAATGCCAGGAGCTTAATATATTTTTTGCCCCTGATATTGGGGTTTTTACAGTTTTATGGGGACCTCGTAGTGGTTGTCCTCTTGTTCCTTTGGCTTATCTTCTGGGAGAGGGATCTGCTGCATTGTTTCTCAGTCAATCTTGCTTGGGCTGAGTTGTCCTGCCCCCCTCTCAAGGGGCTGGGCTCTGTGGAAACCTGTTTTTCAGGCTTTTGTTCACTGGAGGTTCTTGTTCTTTAGTGGCTTTTTGTGGCTTTTCAGAGGGTTAGTGCAAAGTAAACTGTCCGAAACCAGACCGCAGCCTCAGAGAGAAGCCTCAATCTACTCCCCTCTGGATGGTCCACAACACACAGACTCCCCCTCTGTGAACTCTGCTGAACACCACAACCTCCTACAGGCAGTGTGCACCCTCAGCCACCATCTCTGTGGTCGCCTGAAACCCCCACTTGTCTCTGCACCCCTGTGCCACTGATGCCCAAGCACAGAGCACTATCGTATTGGGGCATTACTTTCTAATGGGTGGCTTCTGGTGGCTCCTTCCCTTTTCTGTTTATCCTCTAATATCATTCCAAGCCTTCCCACTCTGCTTTACCTCTCCACTGATGATCTTCTGCCCCTGTAGAGATCCAGAAGTGTATAATTTTACATCTCAGGCTGATTTCATGGGTGTTTAGAGTGTTCTGGTAGCTATTTAGCTCGCTTCAGGGGACAGCTTGAAACAGGGTCTCCTACTTCTCTGCCATCTTGCCCCTCCAAGACCGATCTTATTAATTCTGTCAAAGGACCAGCTTCTAGTTTCGATGATGTGTTCTACTGTATGTCTGGTTTCTAATCCATTGATCTCTGTTCTAATTTTTATTACTTCTCGTGCATGGAGTAGGCTTAATTTGTTGTTGGTCCTCCAGTTCTTTAAGGTGTAAAAAGTCTTGGTGTATTTGGGATTTTTCTAGTTTTTTTGAGTGAGGCTTGGATGGCTATGTATTTCCCCCCCTTAACACCACCTTTGAAGTACCCATCGTTTTGGACCAATCTGTTTTCATACTCACTGGTTTCCATTAATTGTTTATGTTCTTCTTTGATTTCCTAGTTGACACAGTCATTCTTGAGCAGGATGCTCTTTAGCTTCCAAGTGTTTGAATTTCTTCTAAACTTTTTCTTGTGATTGAGTTCCAGTTTCAAAGCATCGTGGTCTGAAAATATGTAAGGAATAATCTCAGTCTTTTGGTATCAGTTGAGGTTTGACTTGTGACCCAGTATGTGGTCTATTCTGGAGAAAGTTCCAAGTGCACTCGAGACGAGTGAGTATTCTGTTGTTTCAGGGTGAAATGTTCTGTATATATCTATAAGGTCCATCTGGCTCAGTGTGTCAAAGCTCTTGTTTCTTTGTTGATTTTCTAGTTAGATGATCTGTCTATTGCTGAAAGTGGAGTATTAAAGTCTCCTACAATTAACGTATTTGTATCAATATGTCTCTCTCTTTTTTTAAATTTTTTAAATTTATTTGACAGAGAGAGAGAGATCACAAGTAGGCAGAGAGGCAGACAGAGAGAGGAGGAAGCAGGCTCCCCGCTGAGCAGGGAGCCCAATGTGGGCCTCGATCCCAGGACCCTGAGATCATGACCTGAGCCGAAGGCAGAGGCTTTAACCCACTGAGCCACCCAGGCGCCCAATATGTCTCTTTATTTTGGTTAACAGTTGGCTTATGTAGTTGGCTGCTCCCATATCAGGGTCATAGATATTTACAATTGTTAGATATTCTTGTTGGATAGACCCTTTAAGA
This sequence comes from Ailurus styani, assembly GCA_002007465.1. Classification (NCBI taxonomy): domain Eukaryota; kingdom Metazoa; phylum Chordata; class Mammalia; order Carnivora; family Ailuridae; genus Ailurus; species Ailurus styani. The sequence continues at coordinate 22,544 of LNAC01002033.1, forward strand.
ATGATATAGTGTCCTTCTGTATCTCTACAGTCTTTAGCTTAACATCTAAATTGTCTGATATGAGAATCACTACCTTGGCTTTCTTTTGAGGTCCATTGGCATGAAAAATCATTCTCCATCCACTTTCAGTCTGGATATATCTTTAGGTTCAAAATGGGTCTCTTTTGGACAGCACATGGATGAGTCCTGCCTTATAATCCAATCTGCCACCCTGTGCCATTTTATGGGAGCATTTAGGCTGTTCACATTGAGAATGGTTATTGACAGATAAGATTTTATTGTCATGTTGCCTGTGATTGCCTTGTGTTTCCATGGATTGCCTCTGTGTATCTTCGTTCTATATCACTCTTGGGGCCTTTCTCCTTTTATAGATGCCCCCCTTTAACATTCCTTGCAAGGCCAGCTTAGAGGTCACATATTTTTTTAGTCTCTGCTGGTTCTGGAAGCTTCTTATCTCTCCATCTATTCTGAATGACAGCCTTGCTGGATAAAGAATTCTTGGCTGCATGTTCTTCTCATTTAGTGCCCTGAGTATGTCTTGACAGCCCTCTCTGGCTTGCCAGGTCTCTGTGGAGAGGTCTGACATTATTCTGATGTTTCTCCCTCTGTATGTAAAGAATCTCTTCCCCCAGCTGCCCTTAAAATGGTTTCCTTCGTTCTATGATTCACAAGTTTCACTATCACATGTCTGGGGGTTGATCTTCCCTCACTGATCCTGGGTGGGGGAGGGGGGTGTCCTCTTTGCCTCTAGCACACAATTACTTGTTTCATACCCCAGATTGGGGAAATTCTCAGCTAGGATTTTGTCGTTTTTCTGATATTAGTATGGCTATGTTGGCTTTTAAAAAATTTTAAATTCAATTTAGTTAAAATATATTGTACTATTAGTCTTAGGGGTAGAATTTAGTGATTCATCAGTTACATATAACACCTAGTGTTCATTATATCAAGTGTCCTCCTTAACACTCATCACCCTGTTTCCTCCATTCCCCTCCCCTCCAGCAACTTAGTTTGTTTCCTAGAGTTCAGCATCTCCTATGATTTGCCTCCCTCTCTATTTTCATCTTATTTTTCCTTCCCCCATGTTCATCTGTTTTGTTTCTTAAATTCCACATATGTGTGAAATCATTTGGTATTTGTCCTTCTATGACAGACTTATTTTGCTTAGCATAATACCCTCTAGTTTCATTCATGTCATTGCAAATGGCAAAATTTCATTCTTAATGGCTGAGTAATATTCCATTCCAATATATATAATATACCACATCTTCTTTATCCATTCATCTGTTGATGGACATCTGGGCTCTTTCCACATTTTGGCTATTGTGCGCATTGCTGCTATAAACATTGGAGTACATACACCACTTTGAATCACTATGTTTGTATCTTTTGGATAAATACCTAGTAATTTACTGGATCATAGGGTATTTCTATTATTTAACTATGTGAGGAAATGCCATACTGTTTTCTAGAGTGGCTGCACCACTTTGCATCCCCACCAAGAGTGCAGGAGTGTTCTCCTTTCTCCCCAACCTCATCAACATCTGTTGTTTCCTGACTTGTTAATTTTACCTATTCTGACTGGTGTGAGGTGGTATCTCATTGTGGTTTTCAATTGTATGTCTCTGATGCGAGTGATGTTGAACATTTTTTCAAGTGACTGTTGACAAGTTGTATGTCTTCTTCGGAGAAATGTCTGTTCATCCCCTCTGCCTATTTTTTTCTTTTTTCATTTTTTTTTCTTTTAAGATTTTACTTACTTGACAGCGAGAGAGGGAATGCAAGCAGGGGGAGTGGGAGGAGAAGTAGGTTTCCCACTGAGCAGGGAGCCCGATGTGGGGCTCGATCCCAGGACCCCAGGATCGTGACCTGAGCCAAAGGCAGACGCTTAACTACTGAGCCACCCAGGAGCAGCCCCCGCCCCCCACCACCTATTTCTTAACTGTGTGTGTGCGTGTTGAGACTGGTAAGTTCTTTTTTTGTTTTGGATACTAGCTGGTCATCTGATAAGTCATTTGCAAATATCTTCTGCCATTCTGTAGGTTATCTTTTAGTTTTGTTGACTATTTCCTTTGTTGTGCAAAAGCTTTTTATCCTGATGAAGATCCAATAGCTCATTTTTGCTTTTGTTTCCCTGCCTTGGAGAAATGTCTAGCAAGAACTTGCTGCAGCTGAAGTCAAATAGTTTGCTGCCTGTGTTCTTCTGTAGGACTTTGATGGATTCCTGTCTCACATTTTTATCTTTCACCCATTTTATTTTTATGTATTGCATAAGAAATAGGTCCAGTTTCATTCTTCTGTTTGTGGCTGTCCAATTTTCCCAACATCGTTTGTTGAAGAGACTATCTTTTTTACTTTGGATATTCTTTCCTGCTTTGTCAAAGATCGGTTGACCATATAGTTGTGTGTCCATTTTTGGGTTCTATATTCCGTTCCACTGATCTGTGTGTTTTTGTGCCAGTATCATGCTATCTTGATGATTGCAGCTTTCTAATACCACTGGAAATCTAGAATTCGGATGTCTCAGCTCTGGTTTCTTTTTAAACATTCCCCAGACTATTCAGGGTCCTTTCTTATTCCATAAAAATTTTAGGATTGTTTGTTCCAGCTCTGTCAACAATGGTGGTGTTTTGATAGGGATTGCAGTGAAAGTGTAGGTTGCTCTGGGTAGCATAGACAGTTTAATGATATTTGTTCTTCCAATCCATGAGCATGAAGTATTTCCCATCTCTTTGTCTTCTTCAATTTCTTTCATAAGTGCTCTGTAGTTTCTAGAGTATAGATCCTTTACCTCTTTGGTTAGGTTTATTCCTAGGTAGCTGATGGTTTTTGGTGCAATTGTATTTGGGATCAACTCCTTGATTTCTCTTTCTTTTGCTTCATTGTTAGTGTATATAAATAGAACTGACTTCTGTGCATTGATTTTATTTTTTTAAGATTTTATTTATTCATTTGACACAGAGAGAGAGATTACAAGTAGGCAGAGAGGCAGGCAGAGAGAGAGGAGAGAGGAGGAAGCAGGCTCCCCGCTGAGCAGAGAGCCCGATGTGGGCCTCGATCCCAGGACCCTGGGATCATGACCTGAGCTGAAGGCAGTGGCTTTAACCCACTGAGCCACCCAGGCGCCCCTGTGCATTGATTTTATATCCTGTGACTTTACTGAATTCCTGTATCAGTTCTAGCAACTTTTTGGTGAACATCAGCTTTTTTTTGACCTGCATTAGCGTGATAGATCATTCCATAACCCCTCACTTTCAATCTGCCTGTGTCTGTAGGTCTCAAATGAGTCTCTTGTAGACAGCATACACATGGGCCTTGCTTTTTCAAAATACATTCTGATACCCTATGTCTTTTGATTGGAACATTTATTCCATTTACATTCAGAGGAACTTTTGAAAGATATGAATTTAGTGCCATCATATTACCTGTAACGTCACTGTTTTTGTAGATTGTTCATTTCTGGTCTTTGTTACTTTTGGGATCACTCTTCCCTCAAAAGGTCCCCTTTAATAGGTCTTGCAAAGTTGTTTTAATGTTCGCAAATTCCTTGTTTTTGTTTGTCCTGGAAACATTTTATCTCTCCTATTCTGAATGACTGCTTTGCAGAATAAAGTATTCTTGGCTGCATACTTGCCCCATTCAGCATGTTGAGTATATTCTGCAACTTCTTTCTGCCCTCCCGTTTCCGTGGACAGATCTGCAAACCTGATCCATCTTCCCAGTATGTTAAAGACTTTTCGTCCCTTTGCTGCTTTCAGGATTCTTTCCTTGACTGTGTATTTTGTGAATTTGACTACCGTATGTCTTGGTGATGGCTGGATTTTGTTGAACTTAATGGGAATTCTCTGTGCTTCTTGGATTGTGAGGTGTGTTTCCTTCCTCAGGTTAGGGAATTTTTCAGCTATAATTTGGTCAAATAAACCTTCTGTCCCCCTTTTTCCTCTCTTCATCTTGTGTGATTCCTATGATATGAATGTTATTACACTTTAAGGAGTCAAAGTTCCCTAAGTGTATATTTGTGATCTAATACCTTTCTTTCCCTCTTCACCTTTATTTTTTCCATAATTTTATGTTCTATATCACTGATTCATTCCTTTGCTTCAACCATCCTCATTGTCATGGTATCCATTTGGAAATCCATCCCAGTTGCAGCACTTTTAATTTTGGTTTGAATAGTTTTTGGTTATTTTATCTCTGCAGTAAGGGATTCTCTACTGTTTTTTATGTTTTTTTCCAAGTCCAGCCAGTATTTTTATAATTGTTATCAATTTCAGCTCAGACGTCTTATTTATATCTGTATCAGTTAAATACCAGCTAATCACTTCTTGCTGTTCTTTCTTTTTGGGTGAATTCTTCTGTCCTGTCATTTTCGATGTCAAAGAAAATAAAAATTAAAAAAATAGTTAAAAATTTTAAAAAAAAGAAGCTAAATCCTAAATGTGCTTTGGCCTCTTTATTAAGGGAAGCTTAATCAATTAAAAAAATTAAAAAAAATAATGTTAAAAAATTAAAAATAATTGCTTTTTCTGTATTAAAAAAAGAGGGCTAGATCCTGTTTTCCCTAGACGTGAAGCTTTGCAGCATTCCTTGATCAGTACACTTGGTGTGTACAAGGGTTTTGTGCTTGTCTTCTGGGGTAGGGGCTTACTGTTGATTCTCAGGTGGACTTGCCCTAGTGGAGATGCACCTGCAGGGCGCAGGGCAGCGGGACTTGATGTAAGCAGCTCTGGTATCCACTTGGTGGTGCTGTTTTCCTCACTGGAGTTGGTCAGTGCTGGTTGGTGAAAACAGCTCCCCACCATTCTCCAGAGGGGGGAGCTTGTGCCCCCTCACACTCCTCAGTAAGCCCTCAGAGATGAGCAATCACTCCTCCTATGTCCCTGGTTTCCATCAGATCCCCACCTTCATCCTGTCTATGTCTGAGCTCTCTGCCTGCCAGGTGGCACAGCACTCCTGTGTTTTATCTCAGGTGTGGCTGGGTTTCAAAACTCCAGAGACGCCCTGTAGTGCGGATCCATACTGATAGTTTAGGGATGGCTTTTGCTGCTCTGTGGCTGGTGTCAGCTTATCCCAGAAAATGGTCACACAACTGCATAGCAGTTCAGAGTTTATGGTAAATAAACTTTTACTAATTCTTGCAGAGGTGGTTTAGTGGTCATGAGCACCTTTAGTTTTTGTTTGTCTGGGAAACTCTTTATCTTTCCTTCTACTCTGAATGATAACCTTGCTGGATAGACTATCTTGGCTGCAGATTTTTCTCATTAGGCCCTTGGAATTTATCATGCAATTCTCTTCTGGCTTGAAGTTTCTGTTGAAAAAATCTCTTGCTAGCCTTATGAGTTTTCTCTTGTCAATTACAACTTCTTTCATCTTGCTATTTTAAACATTTTTTATCACTGTATTTTGCAAAGTTAATTACAGTATGTCTTGGTGTTGTTCTGTTTTTGATTCTTTTAGGGGTTCTCTGTACCTCCTTCCCCAGATTAGGAAATTTTTCAGCTATTATTTCTTAGGTCAATTTTCTGCCCCCTTTCTCTTTATTCTTCTGGGACTCCTATAGTACAAATATTATCACATTTGATGGAATCACTGAGCTCCCTAAGTCTATTCTTGTTTTGCATAATTCTTTCTTTTGTTCAGCTTATTTTCCATTACTCTGTCTTCCAGGTCACTAATTTGTTCCTCTGATTCTTCTACTCTGCTTTTCATCCCGTCAAGTGTATATCTCATTTCATTTATTGTGCCCTTCATCTTGATTATATTGTTATTCCTGTCTTGATGGCCTCACTCATGTCTTCCACTCTTTTCTCAAGCCTACTGAGTATCCTTAAGATCATTGCTTCAAATTCTCTATTAGGCATGTTACTTATAACTGTTTTACCTAGATCTCTGGTTGTGGCCTTGTCCTATTCATTCATTTGGGATAAATTTCTCTTGTCTCCTCACTTTGTCTGTTTCTCTGTGTTAAGAGTCAACTGTGTCTTCTGCTCTTCCAAGTAGTGACTATGAAGAAGTTTCTGGAGTGACCTGTAGTGCAGTGTCGCCTGTTCACCAGAACCTGACACTTCAGAAGAGTATTCCATATGTATTGCTTACACCCTGCTGTTGCATCTGTCACTTTTCCTTTCAGTGCATTTATCTGCACTGACTCCTTGCTTGTTGTGGGCTGTGCTTGCTCTCTGTGGTGTTAGTGGAATTGAGGCAGGCCAGCTCTGGTTAGGGTTGAGGTCTGTGCCCACCAGGGAACTTGGAAGAGGGGGCAATGGTGTTAGCAAAATTTGCAGTGGGCCCTGAAGTGCTGCCATGGCTAGGGATGTACAGCTGACTGTGCTGTGGTGGTTGGCCCTGATGCAGTGGTTGGGCTTGGCAAAACCTGTGTACCGGGTGGCTGTGCAAGGTGTACAACTGCAACTAGGGACACACAATTACAGCTGGGGCATGCGACTGGGTGTGGTGTGGAATGGCATCTAGGGGTGCATAGCCAGTCACACTAGCACAGCATGTGATTGTGGTTGGGGGCATGCAGCTGGGTGAAAGACATGAGGATGGCTGGAGGCATACACCTGGGTGCATGCAGCATGGTGGATATGCATGATAACAAGGTGGAAGCTGTGCAGCTGTTGGCTGGGTACCCACACAGCTTCAACAAAATTTGCCCTGAGGGGCACCTGGGTGGCTCAGTGGGTTAAAGCCTCTGCCTTCGGCTCAGGTCATGATCTCAGGGTCCTGGGATCGAGCCCCGCATCGGGCTGCCTGCTCAGTGGGGAGCCTGCTTCCTCCTCTCTTATCTGCCTGCCTCTCTGCCTACTTGTAATCTCTCTCTCTCTCTCTCTCTGTCAAATAAATAATCAAATAAAATCTTTAAAAAACAAAACAAAATTTTCCCTGAGTCCATGACCAAGGCTAGCATGCTTGGAGTGGGTGTCTCCTTGAGAACCTGGACATAGCAGACTGGTAGTAGGTTAGATAGCAAGTATCTATTCCATCCAAATCTCCTAGATGTCCCTGTGCTTATACTGGGGGTAGTGGAGGAAAATGACACCTGCCAGAGCCTTTGTTTATACAGTTCCCCAAACACTCCGAAGTCAGTATGAACAGATCTGTCTCCTGTCTGTCACTGGTGTTGTGTGAACTGCTCTTATGTTCCTCTCTGCACAGGCTACTGTCTCTTTAAGGGCAGCAACCCAGCTATCGCTTGGCCTTCCAGCTTACCCAGTGTTTAATCAGCTTAACTCCAAAGCTCCTCATTCCAAGTGTCACTGGTTTTCAGACACAGTATTCAGTTCTTCTGGTTTTTAGAACCAAATGCTATGGGGATTAGTCTTTCCCATGTGAGCTCCCTGGTACAAGGGCCTATTTCTCTGCCCTCTTTATGTGTGCAGCTCCCTCCCTCCTGCAGGTAGTCTCCCTCCACCTTTCTGACCATCCTAACCTTTCAGATGCAGCTTCTTCTCTAGATTTAGTTGTGGAGTTTGTTCCATTAGCCTTCAGATCACTCTAGTTTATTTTATTTTATTTTATTTTTTTTAAAGATTTTATTTATTTATTTGACACACAGAGAGAGATTACAAGTACGCAGAGAGGCAGGCAGAGAGAGAGGAGGAAGCAGGCTCCCCACCGAGCAGGGAGCCCGATGCGGGCCTCGATCCCAGGACGCTGAGATCATGACCTGAGCCGAAAGCAGAGGCTTTAACCTACTGAGCCACCCAGGCGCCCCACTCTAGTTTATTGATTTGGATGTGGATAATATCTGGTTGAAAATGTTGGGAGTTCAGGGTCCTCCTACTCTGCCACTTTCCCAAGCTCCCTGGTTACTGTATCGACATCGTATGACTGATTGTCTAGTTCCATCATTGCCTCTTCTGTTTCAGAAATTATGTAGACAGATAGATATGACTCAGTTATCATTACTTGGTATCTTCCTGTCTTTCCAGATTTACTTCAACTTCCTAGTTCTACTTTAAGGTGACAGTACCATCTGGACCCTTCTTAACAAACTCCTCTCAAAAATTACAGCCTACAGGGTGCCTGGGTGGCTCAGTTGTTAAGCAACTGCCTGTGGCTCAGGTCATGATCCCGGGAGACCCAGCATTGAGTCCCGCATTGGGCTCCCAGCTGCACGGGGAGTCTGCTGCTCCCTCTGACCTTCTCCCCTCTCATGCTCTCTCTCCCTCCCCCTCTCTCTCTTTCAAATAAATAAATAAAATCTTAAAAAAAATTACAGCCTACAATGTCCCAGTGGCTCCAGTCATACCCACTCCCTCAGGCCTTCACAAAGGAGCCGAGGTGGGGAACCCTAGCACATACTAGAGCACCTTCCCTGGCTTTCATTGAGAGAGATATATACCCATTTTTTATAAAATTCTAGAAAATGCAAACAGATCTACAGTGACAAAAGCAGATCAGTAATTGCCTAGGACTGGGGCCAGGGCAGCAATGTACTACAAGAGGACTCTTTTGGGGATGATGAAATGTTCTGTATTTTGTTTGTGGAGATGGTTTCCTGCATGGAGCTATCTATCAAAACTCATTCATATACTTTAAATAGATGCAGTTGTTATACAATATTTCATGACTCAATAAACTTGATTTTTAGAATGCAAAAAAATCTATTTACTATTCAAAAATTTTTTTTAATAGTTTTGCTAACACTTAGCTTAAGTGACAGATTGGAAATGAAGAGAATATTAACTATTATTTATTGTATACTTAGAAAAGCTAGGAAATGAAACTAAAAAACTATTAAAACTAAAAATAGGAGGAGCGGCAAGATGGCGGAGGAGTATGAGACCGATTATCATCAGGTCCCAGGAATTCACCCAGATAGCTATCAAACTATTCTGAACACCTACAAATTCTACCTGAGATCGAAGAGAAGAGCAGCAATTCTAGGAACAGAAAATTGACCACTTTCTGGAAGGTAGGACATGCGGAGAAGTGAATCTGAGGCGACGGGCAGACAGACCCCGGGGGGAGGGCCCGGCACCCGGCAAGGGAGCGAGCAGCGGAGCACAGACTTGGAACTGTTAGAAGTCGGCTCCACTGAGGGATGTTGCGCCAGAGACCAAGCTGGGGGTGAAGCGACTGCAGGGACAGTGTGGTCGCAGGACCCACGGGGACACAAAAAGACCAGGGGTGTCTGAGCATGACTGAGCTCCCAGGTATCAGAGAGAAGCCAGCGGGAGAGACGGAGCTGAGCTGTGAAGGTGTGTCTCATCTTGGTGATACCCTGGGCTCTGATCTGAAGCACAGCCGGGCCACTGCTCTGTAACCAGGGACCCCACGGGAAGCAGACCTGGAGAGACCCCCTCCTTCCTCCTCTGGGAGGAGCAGCGTGGGAGTGGCTGCAGGAATCTGCCAGGTTCGGAGATTCTAAATGGGCCACGCCAGGGGGTCACAGGCCGGGTAAGCTCGGAGAGTGGCCGGAGACCAGGAGACGGGAGGGACTGCTTTTCTCTGAGGCGCATTGAGGACTGAGGCCCCAAGCTCTCAGCTCCTCTGGGTCGAAGACTGGGAGCCGCCATTTTCAGTCCCATCCTCCAAGGAGGTACAGAAAGCGTTCAGGAAACAAAAGCTCCTGAGAGTGAACCCGAGCTGATTACTAAGTCTGTCCCCTGGCAAGGGCAATGGGAATCAGCCTCGGGCAGAGACACTTGAGAATCACAGAAACAGGCCCCTCCCCCAGAAGACCAGGAAAAAAAAAACATCCAGTCAAAGTCAAGTTCAAGATTGCTGAGAACTGTGGAACTCCGGAGCTGGGGAAAGCAACACAGAGACTTCATGGCTTTTCCCCCATGATTCTTCAGTCGTTCAAAGTTACATTCATTGAATTTTTTTTCTTTGAATTTTTTTCTTACTTTTTTCTTTTAAATTTTTTCCCTTATTTTAACATTCTTAACTCATATCTTATCAATACATTTTAATCTTTTTTAAATTGTTATAATCATATTTTAGCCATTCATTGTATTTAACCTTATTTTTTGTATACTTATAGGGTCTGTTCAATTCACCAGTCTAATAGATCTAGATAGATAGAGATAGAGATAGAGTCATAGACAGACATAGATATAGAAACAGAAATAGATAATATAGATATAGGATTTTATTTATTGTTGTTTTGTTTTGTTTTTGTATGATTTTGATTTTTTGTTATTTTGGTTTTTTCCCCTCTTTCTTTTCTCCCTAGTTCCAGGTCTCTTCTGAGTAGGTTAGTGTATATTTCTCTGGGGTCGTTCCTACCCTTTAGTATTTGGTTCTCTCATATATCTATTCTTATCTGCATAAAATGACAAGGTGGAAAAACTCAACACACAAAAAAGAACAAGAGACAGTAATGACGGCTAGGGACTTAATCAATGCGGACATTAACAATATGACAGAACTGGAGTTCAGAATGACGATTCTTTTAAGGTGCTGGCTCGGCTCAAAAAAACCACAGAAGACAATAGAGAAGCCCTTGCTAAAGAAATAAAAAACCTTTCTGGAGAAATAAAAGAACTAAAATCTAACCAAGCTGAAATCAAAAAAGCTATTGATGAGGTGCAATTGAAAATGGAGGCTCTTACTGCTAGAATAAATGAAGCAGAAGACAGAATTAGTGATTTAGAAGAAAAAATGTCAGAGAAAAAAGGAGATGATGAAAAGAGACACAAAAAACTACTGGACCAGGAAGAGAGAATTCGAGATAAATGATACCATAAGATGAAACAATATTAGAATAATTGGGATCCCAGAAGAGGAAGAGAGAGAGAGAGAGAGAGAGAGAGAGAGAGAGAGAGAGAGAGCCATAAGGTATATTGGAGCAAATCTTAATACAGAATTTCCCTAATCTGGCAAAGGGAACAAGCATCAAAATCCAGAAGGCACAGAGAACCCCCCTCAAAATCAATAAAAATAGGTCCACCCCCGGTCACCTAATAATAAAACTTACAAGTCTTAGTAACAAACAAAAAATCCTGAAAGCAGCTCGGGCCAAGAGGTCTGTAACATACAATGGTAGAAATATTAGACTGACAGCAGACCTATCCACAGAGATCTGGCAGGCCAGAAAGAGCTGGCATGATATATTCAGAGCACTAAATAAGAAAAATATGCAGCCAAGAATACTATATCCAGCTAGGCTGTCATTGAAAATAGAAGGAGAGATAAAAAGCTTCCAGGACAAACAAAAATGAAAGGAATTTGCAAACACCAAGCCAGATCTCCAGAAAATATTGAAAGGGGTCATCTAAGCAAAGAGAACCTAAAATAAACATAGGCCAGAAAAGAAGAAACACAATATACAGTGACAGTCACCTTACAGGTAATACAATGGCTCTAAATGCATATCTCTCAATCGTTACTCTGAATGTAAATGGACTAAATGTCCTAACTAAAAGACACAGGATATCAGAATGGATCAAAAAACAAGACCCATCGATATGCTTTCGCCAAGAAACTCATCTTACACCCAAAGACACCTCCAAATTTAAAGTGAGGGGGTGAAAAACAATTTACCATGCCAATGGACAGCAAAAGAAAGCTGGAGTGGCAATCCTTATATCAGATAAATTAGATTTTAAGCCAAAGAATATCATAAGAGATGAGGAAGGACACTATATCATACTAAAAGGATCTGTCCAACAAGAAGATCTAACAATCATAAATATCCATGCCCCTAACATGGGAGCAATTATAGAAACCAATTAATAACAAAATCAAAGAAACACATTGACAATAATATAATATTAGTAGGGGACCTTAACACCCCCTTACTGAAATGGACAGATCATCAAAGCAAAAGATCAACAAGGAAATAAAGGCTTTAAATGACACCCTGGACCAGTTGGACATCATAGATATATGCAGAACATTCCATCCCAAAACAACAGAATACACATTCTTCTCTAGTGCACATGGAACATTCTCCAGAATAGACCATATTCTGGGTCACAAATCAGGTCTCAACAGGTACCAAAAGATTGGGATCATTCCCTGCATATTTTCAGACCATAATGCTCTGAAACTAGAACTCAACCACAAGAGGAAAGTTGGAAAGAACTCAAATACATGGAGGCTAAAGAACACCCTACTCAAGAATGAATGGGTCAACCAGGAAATTAAAGAAGAATTAAAAAAATTCATGGAAACAAATGAAAATGAAAACACAACTGTTCAAAATCTTTGGGACACAGCAAAAGCAGTCCTAAGAGGAAAGTATATAGCAATACAAGCCTTTCTCAAGAAACAAGAAAGGTCTCAAGTACACAACCTAACTCTACACCTACAAAAGCTAGAGAAAGAACAGCAAAGAAAGCCTACACCCAACAGGAGAAGAGAAATCATAAAGATCAGAGCAGAAATCAATGAAATAGAAACCAAAAGAACAGTGGAACAAATCAATGAAACTAGGAGCTGGTTCTCTGAAAGAATTAATAAGATTGATAAACCCCTGGCCAGACTTATCCAAAAGAAAAGAGAAAGGACTCAAATTAATAAAATCATGAATGAAAGAGGAGAGATCACAACCAACACCAAAGAAATACAAACAATTCTAAGAACATATTATGAGCAACTCTACACCAGCAAATTTGACAATCTGGAAGAAATGGATGCATTCTTAGAGAAATATAAACTACCAAAACTGAACCAGGAAGAAACTGAAGACCTGAATAGACCCATCACCAGTAAGGAGATTGAAGCAGTCATCAAGCATCTCCCAACAAACAAGAGCCCAGGGCCAGACAGCTTCCCAGGGGAATTCTACAAAACATTCAATGAAGAATTAATACCTATGCTCCTGAAACTTTTCCAGAAAATAGAAATGGAAAGAAAATTTTCAAACTCGTTTTATGAGGCCAGCATTACCTTGATACTAAAACCAGGCAAAGACCCCATCCAAAAGGAGAATGACAGAACAATATCCTTGATGAAAACGGATGCAAAAATCCTCAACAAAATACTAGCCAATAGGATCCCACAGCAAATTAAAAGGATCATTCACCATGACCAAGTGGGATTCATTCCTGGGCTGCAATGTTGGTTTAACATTTGCAAATCAATCAATGTGATACAAGACATTAATAAAAGAAAGAACAAGAACCATATGATCCTCTCAATAGATGCTGAAAAAGCATTTGACAAAGTACAGCACCCTTTCTTAATCAAAACTCTTCATAGTGTAGGCATAGAGGGTACATACCTCAATATCATCAAAGCCATCTACGAAAAACCCACAGCGAATATCATTCTCAATGGAGAAAAACTGAGAGCTTTTCCCCTAAAGTCAGGAACACGGCAAGGCTGTCCACTATCACCACTGCTATTCAACATAGTACTAGAAGTCCTAGCCTCAGCAATCAGACAACAAAAAGAAATAAAAGGCATCCAAATCGGCAAGGAAGAGGTCAAACTCTCACTCTTTGCAGATGATATGATACTTTATGTGGAAAACCCAAAGGACTCCACTCCAAAACTGCTAGCACTCATACAGGAATTCAGTCAAGTGTCAGGATATAAAATCAATGCACAGAAATCAGTTGCATTTCTATATACCAACAACAAAACAGAAGAAAAAGAAATTAAAGAGTCAATCCCATTTACAATTGAACCCAAAACCATAAGATACCTAGGAATAAACCTAACCAAAGAGGCAAAGAATCTGTATTCAGAAAACTATAAAGTACTCATGAAAGAAATTGAGGAAGACACAAAGAAGTGGAAAAACATTCCATGCTCATGGATGGGTAGAATAAATATTGTGAAAATGTCTATGCTACCTAGAGCAATCTACACATTTAATGCAATCCCCATCAAAATACCAGCAATTTACTTCAAAGAAATGGAACAAATAATCNGTCCTAAAGTTTATATGGAAGCAGAAAAGACCCTGAATAGCCAAAGGAATGTTGTAAAAAAAAAAAAAAAGAAAATCAAAGTTGGCAGCATCACAATTCCAGACTTCAAGCTCTATTACAAAGCTGTCATCATCAAGACAGTATGGTACTGGCACAAAAACAGACACATAGACCAGTGGAACAGAATAGAGAACCCAAAAATGGACCCTCAACTCTATGGTCAACTAATCTTCGACAAAGCAGGAAAGAATGTCCAGTGGGAAAAAGACAGTCTCTTCAACAAATATTTGTGGAATGTCTGGACAGCCATATGCAGAAAAATGAAACTGGATCATTTCCTTACACCACACACAAAAATAGACTCAAAATGGATAAAAGACCTCAATGTGAGAAAGGAATCCATCAAAATCCTCGAGGAGAACACAGGCAGCAACCTCTTCGACCTCAACCGCAGCACCTTCTTCCTAAGAACCTCACCAAAGGCAAGGGAAGCAAGGGCAAAAATGAACTATTGGGACTTCATCAAGATTAAAAGCTTTTGCACAGCAAAGGAAACAGTCAAGAAAACCAAAAGACAACTGACAGAATGGGAGAAGATATTTGCAAATGACATATCAGATAAAGGGCTAGTATCCAAAATCTATAAAGAGCTTCTCAAACTCAACACCCATAAAACAAATAACCCAGTCAAGAAATGGGCAGAAGACATGAACAGACATTTCTCCAAAGAAGACATCCAAATGGCCAACAGACACATGAGAAAGTGCTCAACATCACTCGGCATCAGAGAAATACAAATTAAAACCACAGCGAGATACCACCTTACACCAGTCAGAATGGCTAAAATCAACAAGTCAGGAAATGACAGATGTTGGCGAGGTTGCGGAGAAAGGGGAACCCTCCTACACTGTTGGTGGGAATGCAAACTGGTGCAGCCACTCTGGAAAACAGTATGGAGATTCCTCAAAAAGTTGAAAATGGAGCTACCCTACGACCCAGCAATCGCACTACTGGGTATTTATCCTAAAGACACAAAGGTAGTGTTCCTCAGGGGCACGTGCACCCGAATGTTTATAGCAGCAATGTCCACAATAGCCAAACTATGGAAAGAACCTAGATGTCCATCAACAGATGAATGGATAAAGAAGATGTGGTATATATATACAATGGAATATTATGCAGCTATCAAAAGAAACGAAATCTTGCCATTCGCAACGACATGGATGGAACTGGAGGGTATTATGCTGAGCGAAATAAGTCAATCAGAGAGAGACAATTATCATATGATCTCTCTCATAGGAGGAACTTGAGGGGCAAGGTGGGGGGTCGTGGGGTGTAGGGAGGGAAAAATAATGAAACAAGATGGGATGGGGAAGGAGACAAACCATAAGAGACTCCTAATCTCACAAAACAAACTGAGGGTTACTGGGGGGTGGGAGGGTAGGGATAGGGTGGATGGGTTATGGACATTGGGGAGGGTTTGTGCTTTGGTGAATGCTGTGAAAGATGTAAGCCTGATGATTCACAGACCGTACCCCTTGGGCAAAGAATAAAAATAAAATTAAAAAAAAATACTAGCAATAACCAATAGAAATTGAGGTGGCTTTCATACATAGCCCATTTTCCTCCATGCAAGAGCCTGAGTACTTTTCAAGGAAGTAAGGACATTCATTCCTACTGAACATGTACACCAGACTGGTGGGGGGGGGGTAATGTACTTATGAATAGTGCTGGCTCTCCCCATCCAGGCTCAAGACTGGTAAGAGTATGAGCAAACAACAAACAGAAGGTAAAATTACAGCATACAATAGGCAGGTGGTTTTACTAAAGACATGACTAGTAATGTGCAAGTCACAGCGGAGGAATGGGCATGTAGTAATATGGGGTTAGGCTCCTTCTCTGGATCTGGCTGCTCCCAAGATAAAATACTTTTAAGAAAATCCTATGTGCAGATCTTGTAAGGGAAAATGGAAACAAAAAGCAAAATATATCTGAAAACAGAAATTTAATTTAAAACATTTTTTTAAATGGCAAATTTTTAGCTGTATCCTTTGCTCAGTAGTTTTTACAGTTATCTCCAATAACATTCTTCCTAATCTTTTCTGTGATGCCTCCCCCCAAGCCACATCTAATTCTTATTTTCTTGAACTTCAATTCTCTTCCCTTTCATCTCCATTGTCTCAGATATAAATCACAGCTCACAATAATCTCTTCCCTCCAGGTTACCTAATCTGACATTGATTGCCCCTCTAACCTCCTCCTCTGCCACACTGTCAACCCTACTGTCCTGCTAAAAGAAAAGGGGTAGACATCAGAGGCAAAGGCTCCCCAGCACTGGGCCATTCCTGCAATGGTGAAAGGGATATGGTGTTCAAGCTAATATCTCATATGACTATAGGACTCTGAAAAGACCTCCTGATGGCCCAGAAGATTATTACAATAATTAAGTATACTCCTCTCACCTTGAGATTAGATGGCAGTTACAGGTAGACTGAACTACATGGTATGCTGTGAGTACAAATCACAGAAAGTAGGCAAAAGTACATATCACTGGGATAACTGCTGACTCCAAAACCTAGACACACACACACACATGCATGCATAGAGGCATGTTCAAGCACAAACTGTTAGTTCTTTGAGGCTGAGGTAACATCACTAAAACTCCCAGAGGTATATGTAGAAGATATGAATAATACCATTGTCTGTGATATCCTATGATATCCATCTCTAAAAGGCTTAGGTCCAGGGGTAGAAGAGGAGTTCATGCCCAGTTTAAGAATGGTTGAATCGAAAGGTGAGTTTTTAAAATTTATTAAGTAACTAGCATATGAAAATTATCTAAATGATAAAAGAAACAGATACCCAACCTCAAAGAGCCTACATTAAGTTGGTAAGAAAGTATGCACCTATGCCTTGACAATTATTCTGAATGCAATTTAATAACAATTGCAAATTGTAGCACAGACTAATTTGAAGCATTGAGGTCAAATCAACAGACTTTTAGGAGGAAGGAAGAAAGAAGGAAGAAAGTCTTTCTGAGATGGGCTGGATCTTAAAGGGTCTGAGGGATAAAGATTAGCACACAGGAAGAAGAAAAGGTTTTCTAGATAGGAAATACAAGTGATGAGGATCTAGACTGTAATAGAACTTTTTAAAAGGCCATACCCAAGATAGGAAAGAATCAGAGCATTGGAATATCACTTTATGCAAATGTGAAATGAATAATCTGGAAAGAAAGGAAGCATTTAATTACTGTCATTGAAAAGCACACAATTGATTATGGGATTCCTAACTAAAACCAGAGATACATTTTTAAACAAAAAAGAGAGGAGAGAAAAAGAGAAGGAAGGAAGAGGAGAGAAAAAGAGAAGGCAGGCAGGGAGGGGAAAAGTAGGGAGGGAACATACAAGTATAAGAAATGTATAGTCCTTACTTCCCTCATACTTGGGAAGGATGGCCCTGTGACCCCCACCTTCATTACCCAGCAGAAATAATACAGGGAATGGACCTCCTTGAATACTGATTCCAAGAGGAGATCAGGATATCTTTCTTACAAAGACAGATTAACCACATATTAAAATATCTTGCTCTGTCTTGGAGATCTGTCTTAACAAACCGAGTAAGACGCAGTTGAATGCTTCTCTCCAGTGTGAATTCGCTGGTGGTGATTAAAAGTGGAACGCTGACTGAAGGCTTTCCCACACTCAGTACATTCATAGGGCTTCTCTCCTGTGTGAACTCTCTGGTGCACAGTGAGCTGTGAGCTGTCACTAAAAGCTTTCCCACAATCACTACATTTATAGGGTTTCTCCCCTGTATGGGTTCGCTGATGAACCATAAGGCTAGAATTATGACTGAAGACTTTCCCACACTCATTACATTCATAAGGCTTCTCACCAGTGTGAATTCTCTGGTGTATAATGAGGTATGAGTTCTGATTGAAGGATTTTCCACACTCATTACATTTATAAGGTTTTTTACCTGTGTGAAGTCTCTGATGTCGAATAAGACATTTACTCAGACTGAATGCCTTACCACACTCACTACATTCAAAAGGTTTTTCTCCAGTATGAATTCGCTCGTGGTCAACAAGTTGAGAGATTTGACTGAAGGCTTTCCCACACTCAGTACATTTATGTGGTTTTTGCCCAGAGTGGAGGCTCTGATGTCGAATAAGACATTTACTCCGACTGAAAGCCTTGCCACATTCATTACACTCATAAGGCTTCTCCCCGGTATGGATCCTCTGATGGTCAACAAGATTTCTATTAGAACAGAAAGCTTTCCCACACTCACTACACTTGTAAGGTTTTTTACCAGCATGAACTACCTGATGTCGGACGAGATTTTTACTTCGACTAAAAGCAGCACCACACTTATTGCATTCATAAGGTTTCTCCCCAGTATGGGTTCTCTGGTGGTCAAAAAGTTTGGAACTCTCATTAAAAGCTTTTCCACATTCATTACATTTATATGGTTTCTCACCATTATGGAGTCTCTGGTGTTGAATAAGATGAGAGCTGTGTCGGTAAGTCTTTCCACACTCACTACACTCATAGGGCTTTTCCCCTGTGTGGGTTCTGAGATGAACTATGAGTTGAGAGGTCTGCCTGAAGGTCTTACCACATTCATTACACTCATAGGGTTTCTCTCCAGTGTGGATTCTCTGATGCCCAATGAGGTGTGAACTCCAATTGAAAGCTTTACCACATTCATCACACTGATAAAATTTCTGTCCCTTCAGAACTCCTTGACATTCTACAGCACTAAAGGACAGATCTGGATGTTTTCCAAGTTCCTTATAGTCATCACATCCATCCTTTGTGGATTTATCTTTATCCTCGTACGTTATTTTGAAGAAATCATTTTCCAGTCTGCTCCTTTCTTTGTCTGAGGGTTGTCCTTCCAGCTTCTCTAAAGTAACTTCACAGGCAGCTCCTGCCTCTGGTTCCCCAGAAACTACTCCACAGAGGCCTCCAGATGTCCCATCAGATGACTCCAGTCCTTTAGAAACTTCCTGCTTTGCAGACAACTCTGAACACCACATCCTCGTCTCACCTGCTGCCAAAAGAAAGAAAACAAGTTTTATTCTTGTCTTGCTGATGAAACAGAATCATCAGAGTCTATGGACCTGAAAAAACCTTCACATTAGGGTACACATTAAGAGATGACACATTAAGAACCAGAGAAAGATGGGAAGAGCTGTCAGGACAGAACTCTGTCCTGACAGCTCTTAACTGCTCCACTTAATCGTCCAATTAAAAAGAGCAGTTGGAAGGCAAGAGAGTGGACTGTAAAGGTGGTATGATCTTAAAGAAGTCACTTAGTAAAAATGATGAACTCTAACGTCCTTTCCAATCATGATACTGTACGGTTCCACAGTTCCCAGTAAAGATAATGGGGAGAGAAAGGACAGGCAAATACCTCAAATCGAATATGAGAAACAGTATGGGCAAACACAATTAGGAAAAAATGTACCCAAAAAATGATTCTCATATGTGAGGACAGTGACAAGATTCAGAAGAGTCACAGGTTCAGAAAGGCTGGGGGAAAAGTATTCTGGAAGGGACAGGAGAGCTCTGAAAGTGCAGATTCCCCTAGTCTCTGGTGCACTAGACTGGTAGAAGTTGGTTCCTTACAATTATATCTTAACCAGGGGCACAAGCCATCATCCCATCATGGCATTTTGGCATATGGAAAGTTATTTGGCTCCTGGACTCCTAAGCCCATCCACCCTCTCCAGAGTTGGCTACTTAACCTGCCAATCAGAGAACCTGCCCTGAAAACACCCCCTTCCTAAGGGGAAGCTGAGGCAGCCATGCTTCGTGCCATGTAAACTGGTCTCAATACATCTCAGACCACAACTGACTAGACCAGGGCACCAGGCCCAAATGTAGCTTCTCTGTATGTTACACCTCAGCCTCTGCTGTGGCCAGGGGCAAAGTTCTGCCCAAACAGAGATGATACTTAATGGCCAAACCACCTTTGGACGCCCTCTCTAAGTAAAATCTGAGCTGGAAATAGGGCAAAATAAAGAAAACTAAAACAAGAAGGAGCGCTAAACTAAAATGAGGCATGGAGAGAAGCCAAGCCATTAGGAGCCATAGCATGCAGAAAGTATGTGGGAACGGGAAGTCTAATAAAGCAGCAGCTATGAGGAGACAAGAGATGCAGAGCACAGAAAATGGGTAGCAGTGGGAGGACAAAACAGATATGCAGGGAGCAACTGCCTTACATTCCCTGGCATAAAAATTATTTGCTGCTGTTGCTGAGGGCCCTGTTTCCCAAAGGATGGTCTAGCTGGTGGGTTTGATCAGGGTTTCCATTCTTTCAGCCTTCTTGTAAGTAACACAGCTCAGTACTTACAATAATGTGAGTGGCCCCCGATTCCTTACAACTACAAATTCTAACCAAACCAACCGAGGTCAATTAATAATGGAGTAAAGACAATGTTGATAACTTAGGGCTCAGTGGTGGGCGCAGAGAGGTTCATTACAGTATTCTCTCCACTTTGTCTCATGTTTGCAACTTTTCATGATAAAAAACTTGGGGGGGAAAAAAAGAAAATAGCAAAGAAAATGTAAAGAAAAGAACACAGACTGTATTACTGGAGAACAGAATCATTACCCAATGAGGCCATGCTGCAGTAATTTTCCGGCATGATGCTCCGGTACGCGGCTCTCTGACTGAGGGTCGGACCTTTCCACTTCCTCTCAGTATAGTCCACAGACAGGAACTGGTACGCTGCAGATCCCTGGAATGACAAGCTTCTACTGCTCAGGGATATTCCCGGCCTGAAGGGCAGACACATCATGGTACCAAGAGCCCAGGTGGGGCCCTGGTGGGTAAAGGGGTGAGGGAGGGAGAGAAGCTGGGATGACGCATCTAAGAGGACAAGTCCAGGGCCAGACAGAATCCATGAACTCAGCAGGCAGGACCCAATTCCAGAGGAAGCATTAGGCAGGGAAACCACAGGATTAACCTCAGAATCGGCCAGAGCCCTGGAGATGAGTGCTAGCTATTCCCAGGACACAGACTTGGGGACTCAGGGAAGACAGAGTCCAACTCACCTGGGGCCTGACCATCTGAAGCACAGCTGCCACTGCCTGATCTCCTGACTTCCCAGCTTGGGAAAGGGCAGGCACCTGCGTAGTACACTGACCTGAGGGAGGAAAGAGAGCTATGAGGACAAGCCCTGCCTTGGCTCCAATAAGGTCTGTATTCCAGTGAGTGGGTTCAAGAGAACCCAGGCAGCTCCACACACTGCCTCTCATCCCTCTTCCATACAGGCGTTATTCTGACTGTGCTGTGAATTTTCCATGCAGGTTTTACTCTGAGGGTGCAGAGGGTTCCCTGGTCCAACTGAGAACTGGCCATTCCTCCCAGCCCTCACTCGCTTCAAACTCTTTGAAGGAAGCTACACTTGGGCCCACTTTCTCTCCCCATGGCTTCCCTAGCGTCAGCCCAGCCTGATTTGCCCCTCACATTTCTGGCCCTTCATTCCTGATTTCCCTTCCTTTCCGTGGCTTCTCATTATGGACGCTGCAGGCGCTGGGCCTCAGAGCTTCCCTTTTTGCTCTGACAGAGATCTCACTCAATGCTCAGTGCTGCTTTCCCAGTTCCAGCTCTCTTCTAGACCCCTATTACAGACTTCCAGTGGCCTACTGGACATTTCATTTAGGTGTCCCTCTTCACCTTATATTCAGTCAAAAATGGATGTTCTTACCATCTTCCGATCCTGACTTCCCAAGTTCAGTCAAGATTCTAGACATCTCCCATTCCCTCTCTTTCCTTAAACTCATATCCGAAAACAGTCCTCTAATTAAGCTTTAGTATCACTGTGATCTCTATTAAATTTCCAAATGGCTCATTTTGGAAACTGACAATCTCATAATAATATCATATGGAAAATCAAGGAGTTCTAGCTAAGAGAATACTGGGTAAAAATCAGCTGAAGGATTTATATTTCCAGTGTCAAAATTTACTAAGCAGCAGTCGTCACATCAGTGGAGTGCTGACACCAGGTGAGACACAGAGATCATTAACGGAATAAGCATCGAGTGATAAACCTATCCAAAGTTACTTATTTTTGACAAAAGTCCCACGAACACTGAAAGGAGAATAAGACTTTACAACAACTGCTGGTGGAACAACTAGATGTGCATACAAAAAGGATAAAGTTGGACCCCTAGTGCAGACCACAAGGAAATTTATAAAGACAGCACAACTTGGCACCGGTTCAATCATGGCCTCACAACTCAATGCACCATGGCACAATTAATACTCATCTGCCTCTGAAACCACCCTTCATCTCCCTCCATCACTAAGTACATTTAAAGAAATCACTACCTTCATCCAGACACCATCCCCTCTTTATTATAAACCAATACCTATCCAACATCTTCCAGACTCAGCCAATGCTATCAGGACAGACAAAAAATAATGACTACACACAGACGGAAAGAGGCTCACACCAGAAAGCACACTGCCATCCCACTAACAGAAAGAAACTACACTCTTGCTCTCAAGCCATGAAGAGTCAAGTAAAGGACTACATTAAGGACCATGCACTCTGAGGAGTCTGCTAAAATTCTGGCAGAGAAATGAAGCCTTGCTGTAAAACCTAGAGGGAGAGAAAGGAGAATAAGTATTTGAGAAAACAAAAGCAAGGGAAAAGGAGGGAAATGATACAGTAAGTGGCTAAAGGCCCACAGACAGACTTGAAGACCAGCAACAACAAAAGAAGGCTGAGAGGAAAGGGTGCTTCGGGAGCAAGAGGGGCAGGCTCCAGCCTTGCCGAGCCCCAGCAGCACAAACAGGTAGCAGAAACAACTGCCCAGAAGGAAGCTGAAAATCACAAGAAAGGGACAGGGACTTTCCCCGACAAACTTATAGAACAGACTGGAGAAGGGAAAGAAACTGAAGTATGAAAGAACCAGAAAGCTGCTCAGGTGACCAGAAACCTGGCAGTGAGGCTAAAGAGAATGAACTCAAGGCCAGAGACAAATATTTTGAAGAAATGCACCCACCAGGAAATATAAACAGCCAAGACCTATCTCAGGAAACGGAGACCCACAGTGCAATTAGCACCAAAAATAAGCCTCCAAGCAGACCTTTTCTGAAGCAGCTGTTACAGAAATGTCTGAAGAGGTCAGTGAAGTCTCTGGATAGAGGTGATGAGAAGGCTGACAGACAGGAAACTGAGGGTGAAATCCAGGAATCTGGCAAAGGATTCCAGGCCTTCAACCAAAGAAAGGGTTAGGCCAGCTTCTGCAACTATGAACACAGAGAAGACCCCCCAGGGCCTTCTGGACTCTGGATGAAAGACCCAGAGCACAGTAAGGACATGGGACGCCAGTGAGCTGAACCTGCAAGGTTAAATTCAGGTAACCTAATGCCTCAGGGTTTCTCCAGGTCCCAACTAGCTTTTGAGAAAAGAAGAAAAACTTCACACATCCCAGGCCTAGGAGGAAACCTGAGCTGATCAGGCCTCTTCTCCCAGAGCTTTGTACCTTAACCTGAGTCTCAATCCCACAATGAAAATGGCTTTGTAAAGCAGGGGGAAAAGCCCAAGCAATTATCGGAGCATTTTTTTCAGGGACATTCCTTTTTTCTTTCCTTTCCTTTCCTTTTTCCTTTTGTTTCCCTTTTCCTCTCCTCTCCTCTCCTCCTTTCCTTTCTCCTCTCCTTTCCTTTTTCCCTCCCCTCCCCTCCCCTCCTCTCCTCTCCTTTCCTTCCTCTCTCTCACCCTCCCTCCCTTCCTTTCGTCACTTTGCTTCTTCAACTCATACACAACGTGATTTTGTTTTCTTTTAAAATCCTCATTAAGCAGTCTCTTACTCTTGTGTTTTTCCTACCACTGTAAGGGTACATATGCTTTATTTTATACACTGGTAAGGAAACAAGAAAGACTGCTTCCAGTACATAATTGGAATGTTGTGTTAAACAAATACATCAATTAAGAAATGAGCTCAAACCTAGTGCCCCAAACTTGGTTTCTCCATACCATTCTCCAATAAACGGAACTAGGGCTCCCTGGAGAAGTGGTGGTCTTCAGGGCTGGGGAAGGGAAGATACAACACGAGTATTCTGTGGCGCCAGAAAGTCAGGGAAAGACACCAAAAAGGATGTGGGCACTTCAAGGGGAAACAGGAGCCAACTGCAAAGAGCTCCCAATGGCCAAGGCTAGAATAATTTAAGTAACAAAATAAGTAATATCAGCACTGCATCCGAGCTCAAAGAATACACACCCAACATCACACACTGATATAACTGACTGAATAAATAAAACAAAGGGAAACAAGGCACAACTCTTCCTCAGAAAGTATTCCAATTAATAATTGCAGGAGGAATAACAGAAATAAAAGTCACCATTAGACCATTACACTAATAAGATCCACTAGGAAGGCTAATTAGTGGGTGAAACTTAAAGAGAAACAGGATGCTGTTATGCAAGGTCTCAAAGTATCTTCCCCATATAATCACTAGTTACAAAGGGAAAGACAGTATCCTTATAGTGGTGACCGGTGGCAGACACCACTAGATCAAAATTAGTATCAACAGTAATAAGACGTATTGACACCATCCTCAATCGAAGCAGGAGAAAACGTCTGACAAAACCAAAGTGAGAAGCATTCTAAAAATACCAGCACAACACACTTGAAAAGCGTCGAGGTCACAAAAAGCATGGAAAGATGGAGAGACCGTCACATACTAAAGGAAAACATCGAGACGTGACAACTAAACGCAATGAGGGATTCTAGATTGGATCCTGGAACAGATAAAAGGTCACTAGTGAGAAACTGATGAACTCTAAGTAAGGTCAGCAGTTTAATTAACAGTACTGCACCACTGTAAATTTAAGTTTGATGACTGTACTATGGTTATTATGCAAGATGTTAACTTTAGGCAAACTGAGTAAAGAATATTAAGGGAACTCGTATAATTTCTGTAACCCCTGTAAGTCTACAATTACTCAAAAGAAAAAGGTTTTTTTGAATTGAGGAAGCGTGTTATCGTTTTTTTCTGATTTACTTTTTTCTTAGCTTAAAAATTAACTTGGCCATCACAGATACCAAATACTATCATTCTTACCGCCCATTTAGAGTCATTCTTTCATTAACTTAACAATATCTATTTAGCACCTACTATGCCCCAGGCACTAAGGTCTCTGTAGTGAATGAGACATCATCATCGACATAATCATCATCATCATCACACCGCCTTCCAGAACTCATAGGAAGACACCCAACGAAGTGAAGAAAACACAGGTATGTTAACAGTGTCCGGAGCAATGCAGTATAATAAAACAAGGAAGAAGGCTAAAAGCTTTAAGATCTGCGAAGGAAAACATTCCCATCATTTCGACCTGCAGGAAGGATTACGGTTTTTAACCAAAATTTGTCTGCCTTTCTCCAGCATTAACATGACATGTAAGAGCACCCTCATTCATCAGACCCTCAGTACACACACAGATCTACACACGTGCAAGCAGAGGCAAGTCCTCTGAAATTCCTTCCTCAAATTACAACTAAAACCACTCGCTGACGTTTCCCTGCAAATTTTCACTCTTGAGCTACAAACAAATTGAAACAGGATGGTGTTCTTTCCCCACCACCACTTTTAACCTAGAAGGAGACCATTCTCTGATTTCCGAGGCCTATGCAAGTCAGAGACAGTACGGTGGTTTTAAGTTAGAGCTGTACCTTCTGTTTAAAAACTCCCCTTTATTAAAATAAAATCTGTAAAAAGTGTATTACAAAAATAAAAACTCCCCTTTTATACACTTCGCTTTCATTCTGAAAGGAGACAATCACCCTAATAAAAAAGACTTTGCTATCTTTCTTCACAAACGTCACTTGTTGAGCATTTACAGCTTTACGTAATGTGTACTACGGAAAATAAACGGCAAACAAAATGTTTTCTATTCACCACAGTCACAAATATGTCTTAGTGATGCCATAATGCTGGCACCAATTCTGACCACCATGTGAACAAATACATTCCGCCGGTTGAAAGTATTATAATTTTCAAGAAGCAAGAGTATAAATGCACTTAATGCCACTGAATGATGCCACACTTTAAAACGGTTAAAATGGTAAATTTTATTGTATCCTACGGTAAATAATCTGTGTATCTTAGCACAGTATTTCTGTATCACAAGAATACCAAAACAAGTTTTTTTCAAACAATGGTATGATCCAATTTCGTTAATAAATAAACATACATATTTATGTATATGAGTCTGCATAATTATGAACAAACTGTAAAGTGTCAGGAAGCACCCAGACGAAACTATTTGCGGATTGCGTTTACTCTTACTTTTCTGGCACTCACCCGCGTCATCTAATTGTCCATAATGAGTAGCTTTGTTCGCATAATTGGGAGAAAGGCTAAAGCGCAGAAGCCATTACTCCCAACTCTCTGCCCCGGGCTGCAAAGCGCTTCCAGATACGCCCCTCCCTGAGGCGGGCACCGGATCCCTGGCTAGACCCCCGCCCCGGGCGCAGCCTCCAGGCCCGGCCTCACCCGGCTCCCTGCCCCCTGACTCTCAGCCCCGGCCGCCGGGCTCAGAACGCCCCCGCCGCCCTCCCGAACCCTGCGCCAGCCAGCGGCCCCCAACGTTCCTGTGCCCCGCCCGGCCGCTCACCGACTCCGCAGGCCCCCGACATTCGGTCCTCCGGCCACACCACCTGCCCACGGCCTTTCGCCCCGCGCCAGTCTCTCCGTCAGCCCAGGTCGCGCACGCGCGCCGCCGCCCCGGTCCTCGGCGGCCTCTCTAGGAAGCTGGGAGGGCCAACGTCTCGGCTTCTCCCTGGCGCCGGGGCAATACTGGCCAACCTGTGAGCATCTGAAAGACCCTCAGATCCCACTACCCAAGAATCTGACACCGGGCTTCCACTGGATGCAAAGGCAAGAGGGTTTATTGTTCACAGACGCGCCTGCGGGCGGTCAGCAGCATCAGCTGGCTGAGCGCGCCGGGCTTTTGGCTCACAAGCTTTTTATAGGGGAAAAAGGGGGTACATAAGCAACGGCTTAGCAACAGGTTTTCTATTAGTTATTTAAGACAACAATGCAGGTTATCTAAGGCCACAGGTGTTACTTCCCTTATAATCCCCGGAATGGTTATTTAAGACAACAATGCAGGTTATCTAAGGTCGCAGGTGTTACTTCCCTGGGAATCCCTCAGAATGGCCGGGAGGGGTTCTCAGGACTCTCCGTCCTTTGTTCTCTTTCTGTTTTTGCAGCCAAGTGGTTACAGAAAGGCAAGAAGGCGGTTAGTTAGTTGACGGCTGGGGGAGGGTGTTCACAAGCGATGGTCTTTCATTCCCCCCTTTTTCTTTATCATGGATTAATCTTATATCCATTCGCCCTGTTCTTGTACCAGGTCAGTTTGGGATCCGGTCTGTTTAATTAGCTGATATTGCTGCGTCAGTACCATTGTCTGGATCACTGACAAGCGGTCTTTCATGAACTGCACAAGTTTATTTAAGATGCAAGGGCCGAATGAAAGAATTAGTAGTAGTATAATAAAGGGCCCTAAAATGGTGGACAGTAACGTGGTGAACCAGGGTGATCGATTGAACCAACTTTCAAACCAGCCCTGCTGGGATTCAAAATCTTTTTTTCTTTGGGCTAGTCTTTCTCTGAGTTTGTCCATGGTTTCTCTAACTATCCCAGTCTGATCAGCATAAAAACAACATTCCTCCTTGAGGGCTGCACATAACCCCCCCCCCGCCCCGTCTTTTAGGAATAACAAATCTAATCCCCTTCTATTTTGTAGAACTACCTCGGAGAGGGAGGTTAGGGATTTTTCTAAGGCAGTAATTGATTTCTCTATAGCTTCTAAATCCGCGGTCATCTGTCTGGTGTGGGTTCCTGTCATAGGGGCTAAGGAATGAGGATTTGCGGTAGGAATGTCCCATTCATCCAAACCAGCTGCTAGTNGGTGATGGGTTCCCTTTGATATCTGTCTTTACCCTCATAGAAGTTAAGGATAGTCTCCGAACTGTGGTAAGTGATTCTAGGCCATAGTTGGACTAATACACAATAATCCGCTGTGGCATTTAATAATTGGGCAGAGATACAGGGAGTTAACCTGGTGTTACATCCCCAATACGTTCCGTTGGATGCTTCTAAATAGTAGTTACCGGGAGTGACGGCAATTGTCACGTTGCATAGTATCTGATGGGAGGTTGGTACTTTGCCTAAACATAGTCCTTGGCCTGACACCTCAGAGAGGGTTAACTTGTGGCTAGGAGAAGAGATACAAGTAGTCGGGGGGAAAGTGTGGTTGGTGAAATTAACGACTGCAGCTATTCCTTCATAATAAGGGGGGCTGGGGACTAGGCAGAGCCAACAATCCTTAGCACGAGTGGGATCAGAATAATTGAGGGCTTTATATGCCCCTATTATCAGGTTAATAAGTCGGTCTCCAGTTCCAGGAGAAGGTCTGTCCGGAACCGAAGATATTGGGGAAGAAGCACTGGGGTGGCTGCCACCAGCCAGAGTAATGGTGATGGCGGGAGTTAGGCGGGGGCCTTTAGGGGACTGAGGAGGGTTTGGGGCTTTTTGGTCTGATAGGACTATGTTAGGTCCTACCGGATGGGTCTGAGGGTTTTCAACCTTGAGTTTGATTTTGAGGGTAAGGCCTTTATCTTTTCCTGAGAGATACCATCTGAGGCCCCAAGTTTTTCCTGCTATCCATTGGGCAACATCAGTGGCCCTGCTCTTTATGAAAGTGATGTTTAGAGGTAACGAGAGGGCCTCCTTTTGCTTTTCCCAACCTTTGCTGTTATAACAAGTATTTCCATCCATATCAGGCTTAGTATAGTTTCTGCGGATGGTAATGGAGTCCAATTGCGAGGAAGGTCTCCAATATGCGTCCCCAGTAGTTTCGCATCCCCATTGGCTACAAAAATATTCTTGGTAACCCCCGCATCTATAGGCTGCGGCACGATCTCTGCCATCCTTAGGACAGACATAGAAGTCTGACTGAGCTAGTTTACATCTGGCCGTGGGTGAACTACACCCGGGGGCGGTCATCTGTCGGGTGTGGGTTCCTGTCATAGGGGCTAAGGAATGAGGATTTGCAGTAGGAATGTCCCATTCATCCAAACCAGCTGCTAGTTGACAGAAGTCAGGGGTGAGTGTAGGCCATCAAGTACCAGGGGTGTGTAGGCCCGTAATGGACCAGATGACCTCTCCCGTCTGAGAGAGGATCTGCCAGGTTAACTGCTTGGGGAGATGTGGACTGGTACCTTTTATAGGGGAAA
>LNAC01002034.1:9757-37639 GCA_002007465.1 Ailurus styani
TGCCTGCCTCTCTGCCTACTTGTAATCTCTCTCTGTGTCATATAAATAAATAAAATCTTTTTTTAAAAAAAAAGATCTCAGGGTCCCGAGAATGAGCCCCGCATCAGGTTTCATGCTCAGTAGGGATTCTGCTTGAGATTCTCTCCCTCTCCCTCTGTCTCCTCAGCCCCCTATCCCATTCACACATGCTCTCTCTCTCAAATAAATAAATCTTAAAAAAAAAGAAATAAAATTATAGATTAATATGCCTCATGAGCACAGATGTAAAAATTCTAAAGTTTAGTATGTTGAATCAAACAGTATATTGAAAGGATAATACATCTTTCAGCGTGATTTATCTCAAGAAAGCACAATCATGCTAAAACCCAAAAATTAATCAATGTATATACTCATAAGCATAGCATAATATACAGAGTTGTTGAATCACTATCTTGTACACCTGAAACTAATGTAACGTTGTGTCAACTAAAAATCAAGGGGCTTGATTTTAACTTAAAGTCCAGGGGTGCCTGGGTGGCTAAGTTGGTTAAGTGTCTGCTCGAGTCGTGATTTCATGGTCCTGGAATCAAGTCCCGTGTTGGGCTCTCTGCTCAGTGGGAAGCCTGTTTCTCCTTCTCTCTCTGCCCAAACCCCTAGTTGTGTGCACACTCTCTTTCTCTCTCCCTCTCTCTCAAATAAAATCTTTAAAAAATAAAAATAAAGAAATTTTTAAAATTTAATAAGTAAAAAAAAATGTATCAGTGTAATCCACCTATAAACAGCCTAATGAAGAAAATGATTACAAATATCTCAATGGAGGTAGAAAAAGCACTGGAAAAAAATCCAATAGAGAACAAACTCTCAGCAAACTTGGTATAGAAGGGAACTTCCTCAAATGGTTTAGGACATTTACAGACTACCTACAACTAAAACATACTTAATGGTAAAAGCCTGAATATCTACTCAGCCATTTCTATTCAACATTGTCCCAAAAGTTTTAGCCTAGATAAAAGGCTAGCAAGGAACAAACAGAATTCCTTGATTGGAAAGGAAGAAGTAAAATGGTTTTCTTTTGCAGATAACATAATCTTTATGTAGAAAATCTGAATAAATGTACAAAAAGACTAGTAGGTCCAGTAAGTAGTTTAACAATGTTGCAAAATACAAGATCAATATATAAAAACCAGTTGTATTTCTATGTACTGGCATACCTCGCAGATACTGTGGGTTTGGTTCCAGACCACCATAATACACCAAACATTGCAATAAAGTATCAAATGAATTTTTTGGTTTCTCAGTGCATAGAAAACTTACATTTACCCTATACTGTAGTCTTAATTATGCAACATTGTATCTAAAAATACAATGTACATATCTTAATTAAAAAATACTTAATTTGTAAAAAATGCTAAACATCATCTGAATTTTCAGCAAGTTCTGACATTTTGTTGGTGGAGGGTCTTGCCTCAGTGTTGATGGCTGCTGAATGACTGACCAGGATAGAGGCTGCTGAAGGTTTGGATAGTTGTGACAATTTCTTAAAATAAGGTAACAATGAAGTGTGTCACATCCTTTCAAAAAAGATTTCTCTGTAGCATGTGATGCTCCTTGATAGAATTTTACCACAGGTGAACGTCTTTCAAAATTGGAGTCAACCCTCTCAAACCCTCTTGCTTAATCAACTAAGTTTGTATAACATTCTAAATCCTTTGTTATTTCAACAACCTTCACAGCATCTTCACCAGGAACAGATTCCATCTCAAGAAACCACTTTCTTTGCTCACGAAAAAGAAGCAACACCTTATTCCTTGTAATGGTCCCGTTATCATAAGATGGCAGCAATTCAGTCACATCTGCAGGCTCCACTCTTATTTTTTTTTTAAGATTTCATTTATTTATTTGACAGAGAGATAGAGAGTGTGTACAAGTAAGCAGAGCTGCAGGCAGAGGGAGAGGGGAAGCAGGCTCTCCACTGAGCAAGGATCCCAGGACCTTAGGATCATGACCAGAGCCGAAGGCAGCTGCCCAACCAACCAAGCCACCCAGGTGCCCCTGCAGATTCCACTTCTAATTCCAGTTCTCTTGTTGTTTCCACCACATCTGCAGTTACACCCTCCAATGAAGTCTTGAACCCCTTCAAGTCACCCATGAGGGCTGAAATCAACTTCTTCCAAACTGCTGCTCATGTTCGTATCTTGACCTCTTTCCATGAATCACAATGGTTCTGAAACAGTGAATTCTTTCCAGAAGGCTTTCAATTTACTTTTCCCAGATCCATCAGAGAAATCACTCTCTATAGCAGCTACAGCCTTAAGAAATGTATTTTTTTAATAATAAGACTTGAAAGTTGAAATGACTCGTGGATCGATGACTGCAGAATGGATATTGTTAGCACAGACGAAAACAACATTAATCTCATTGTCTATCTCCGTCAGAGCACTTGGGTGACCGGGTGCACTGTCAATAAGCAGTAATATTTTGAAAGGAATTTTTTTTTTCTGAACAGTTCTCAACAGTGGGTTTAAAATATTAAGCCATGTTGTAAACAGATGTGCTGTAATCCAGGCTTTGTGTTTAATGCATAGAGCACAGGCAGAGTAGATTTGGCAAAATTCTTAAGGGTCATAGGATTTTTGGAACAGTCAGTGAACACTGGCTTCAACTTAATCATTAGGTGCATTAGCCTCTACCAAGAGAGTCAGCCTGTCCTAAGAAGATTTGAAGCCAGGCACTGACTTCTCCTCTCTATGAAAGTCCTAGATGGCATCTTCTTCCAATACAAGGCTGTTACATCTATACTGAAAATCTGTTGTTTATTGTAGCCACCCTCATTAATTATCTTAGCTAGATCTTCTGGAAAACTTGCTGCAGCTTCTACGTCAGCTCTTGCTGCTTCCACTTTGTGGAGATGACTCCTTTCCTTAAACCTCATGGATCAACCACTGCTAAAACAAAATTTTCTTCAGCAGCTTCCTCACCTCTCTCAATCTTCATAGAATGGAAAAGGGTTAGAACTTAGCCCCAGATTAAGCTTTGGCTTAAGGGAATGTTGTAGCTGGTTTGGTCCTCTACCCAGACCACTTACTCCATATCCACAAACTTACTCCATATCATCAATAAAGCTATTTCACTTTCTTATCACTCATGTGTTCACTGAAGTAGACATTCAATTTCCTTCAAGAACTTTTCCCTTGTATTTGCAACTTGGCTATTTGCTGCAAGAGGCCTAGCTTTTGACCTATCTCTGCTTCTGTGACTGCCTTTCTTCTTTAGCTTAATCATTTTCTAGTTTTTGGTTTAAAGTGAGAGACAAGTGACTCTTTCACTTAAACAGTGAGAGGCCACTGTAGAGTTACTAATATGCCTAATTTCAATACTGTTGTGTCTCGTCGAATAGGTAGGCCTGAGGAGAGACATAGAGACAGAGGAATGGCCAATGGAGCAGTCCGAACACACACAAGTTAATCACCTTATATAGGGGTGGTTCATGGTACCTCCAAACGATTACAATGGTAACATCAAAGATCCCTGATCATAGATCATCATAACAAATACAGTAATAATAAAAATTTTCAATTACCAAAATGTGACACAGACACATGAAGTGAACAAATACTGTTGGAAAAATGGTGCCAATAGACTCGCTTGACCCAGAGTTGCCACAAAATTTCAATTCGTAAAAAATGTAGTATTTTCAAAGCACAATAAAATGAGGTTTGCCTGTACTAGAAAAGCACTATTTGAAATTGAAATAAAACAATATAACGTGCAACAGCATCAAAATATATTAAATACTTAGGGATAAATCGAACAAAAGATTTGTAAGACCTGTACACTGAAAACTACAAACTCTCACTGAGAAAAATGAAATAAGCCCTAAATAAATGAAGGTCTCTACTTTCATCCTAACAAATTAGGATAAGTAGACCAAACTGTACCATGTTCAATATTGTTAAGATGTTGTTTTTCTCCAAACTGATCAACAGACTTAATGCAATCCCAATTCCAATCAAAATCTCAGCAGGCATTTTTTTTTTAAATTGACAAAAACTGATTCTAAGATTCCTATGAAAATGCAAGGGATCTAGAATATCCAAGACAACAATAAAACTAGACGAATGAAGCTGGGGAAATTATACTCCCTGACTTCTGGACCTACATATTTATAGTAATTAGGATACTATACTATTGGTATATAGCAATACTGGTGGGCAAAGACAAACAGATCAATGGAATAAGCTGAAGAGAACAGAAATATATATAGTTTTTCAGATGACTTATATAGTCCTATGATACACAGTTAGATGATTTTCAACAAAGTTGCAAAGGTGATCCAGTGAAAAAGGATAGTTTTTTCAAAGGTAGTGCTCCAACATTAGGTGCTCATATGTAAAAATAAAAATTATATCTATATCTCACACCATAAAGAAATACCAAAATATGAAAAAAAAAAGACTTAAATGTAAATTTAGAAAACTCCATGACAAAAACATAGAAGAAAAGCTTTGTACACTTGAGGGAAAGATTTTTTAGATAATGTTAAAATCACTATTTGTAAGGGGCACCTGGATGGCTCAATGGGTTAAAGCCTCTGCCTTTGGCTCAGGTCATCATCTCAGGGTCCTGGGATCGAGCCCCGCATTGGGCTCCCTGCTCAGCGGAGAGCCTGCTTCCTCCTCTCTCTGCCTGCCTCTCTGCCTACTTGTAATCTCTCTCTCTCTCTGTCAAATAAGTAAATAATAAAAAAATCTTTAAAAAATAAAATACAATAAAATCACTATTTGTAAAAGAAAATAATTGATGGGCTTTATCAAAATTAAGAACTTCTGCTCTTCCAAAGACATACAAGAATGAAAAGATGTGCCACAGACATGGAGAAAATATGTGCAATTCATATAATCTGATAAATAACTGAGAAGGCAAACAAAAAAGAGTACATGCTGAATAATTCCATCTTATAAAATTCCAGAAAATGCAAACTAATCTATAGCGACAGAAAACCAACCAGTGGTTGCCCGTGAATGAGGGATAAGGGGTTATAAAGGGGCATAAGGAAACTTTTTAGGATCATGGATATTTTCAGCATTGTACTTGTGGAGATGGTTTCACAGGACAAACATCCAAACTTATCAAACTGTATACTTTAAACATCTGTATGTAAGTTACATTCCAATAAATTTTTTAAAAGATTTTATTTATTTATTTGAGAGAGAGAGAGAGAGGGAGCACATGCGATTGAGGCAGGGGTAGGTGGGGGGTAGGTGGGGGGCAGGTAGGAGCAGAGCGGGGAAAGAAAGGGAAAGGTAAAGAATCTCAAGCAGACTCTGCATTGAGCATGGAATCCGAGATGGGGCTCCATCTCAGGACCCTGAGATGATGACCTGAGCCAAAACCAAGAGTCAGTCCTTAACTGACTAAGCCACCCAG
Source organism: Ailurus styani (assembly GCA_002007465.1). NCBI lineage: Eukaryota > Metazoa > Chordata > Mammalia > Carnivora > Ailuridae > Ailurus > Ailurus styani. The sequence continues at coordinate 15,164 of LNAC01002034.1, forward strand.
ATGCCCCTCAATAAAGTTATTTAAAAAACAAAAGTAAAAAATATATACTAGAGCTGTGTTTCAGAATTAAAGAATATATTAAAATATACTAGAAGAAAATATAACTAAATATCTTAAAATCATAATAGAGGCCATTCTAAGCACAACATGAAATTTGAAACTTTATATAAAGAAAGCAATTACTATAAAATTAAATTTTACTACATAAAGATGTAAACCTTATATATTAAAAAATAATACAAGTAGTTAATGAAAATTACAAAATGTCTATGCTAACAATTTTTAAATGCAAATTTTAAAAAAGGGATGTCATTTTTCACCTATGTCAAAAATTTCCAAAATCCAGCTGCTACTCTTGGTATGAAGCCTGATGTTGGGCATATCACCTGACACAATTATTCCGGAAGGAAGGTTGGCATTTAAATAAAGTTTTCAAAAGTGCATACTCTTTAACTTGGTCATTTACCTTCAAGGAATTTCTCTAAAGAGAAACAGAGAAGCACCTAAATAAATAAATAAATACACCTAAATAAATACAGTAATACACATTACTTCCAAACAAGGGGATGTTATGTAATTATTAAAATACAAATTTATTGACAAGGAAAATAGCCATATATTTGAGTAACATAGAAGACTGTTACATAGAAGAAGTGGCATGCTATTTGTTATCCATTTAGGTAAAATTTTGTGAAAAATTACTGGCATCATGGCATACTTTGAACGTCAGCTAATTTAACATCTATTCCTCCTTTCCCTTAGTCCATCTATATTAGTTCTCAGCCTCTTTTACAGCTAGAGGAGGCTATGCAGACACTCTTATGGCTTTGAGACCTAAGTAGAAATTTCCTAAGAATATTATAGAAACATTCCTTTCTGATAAAAATTATACTCATTGCTATAGCTACCTCTTACCTTGCAGTCAGGTATGATAACTGAATTTGAAGCAGTTTATTGTCATGTGCCAACCAATACACTAGAGAAGGCATAGTGTAAAGAAAGAAAAAAGCTGGGTCTCTGGTAACATTCATAAACCACTACACCACCTTCTACTGCCCACTTCTGGACCTCGCTTTTGGGGGAGGGGAAAATAAATAAATATATATATATATAAAATAAATGTTACTTAGTGCTTAAGTAACATTTAGCCAAAAGCACCCCAGATGGTTATTTATTATATACATAGGTAAATATATAGCCATTAAGCATATTAAAGCTTTTTATAATTATAATATTCTCTAAAGGCAAGAATTTGAGGTACTAGATACCTCCATTCGAATATTGTTGATTGAGTAAACTGATAGGGCTATTCTCATCCTTTGTTTGACCTATAATTCCACTTTATTTTTTTTACGTTTTTATTTATTTATTTGACAAAGAGAGACACAGTGAGAGAGGGAACACAAGCAGGGGGAGTGGGAGGGGGAGAAGCAGGCTCCCCGCTGAGCAGGGAGCCTGATGAGGGGCTCGATCTCACAACCCTGGGATCATGACCTGAGCCGAAGGCAGATGCTTAATGACTGACCCACTCAGGTGCCCCTATAACTCTACTTTTATATATTCATCAAAGAAACAATAACAAATTTGGAGGAAGTACTGCTACAACATATTTACAATATTAATAAACTGAAAACAATATGTATGTCAAAAACATAATGCTGGCCAAATGATTTTATAGTATGTATTTATGAGAGAATATTATGCAATCCTTAAAATCATGTAATAAAAATATCTAATTATATAGAAAAATACTTCACAGCATTATGCAAAGTAAAGTCCTTCCAGGGTTAATTAAAGATATTTTTATAAAGATTAGGCAAATGTCATGAAACATGAGTAGACATTGCTGGGGGCACCTGGGTGGCTCAGTGGGTTAAAGCCTCTGCCTTCTGCTCAGGTCATGATCTCAGGATTCTGGAATCGAGCCCTGCGTCGGGCTCCCTGCTCAACAGGGAGCCTGCTTCCTCCTCTCTCTCTGCCTGCCTGTCTGCCTACTTGTGATCTCTCTCTGTCAAATAAATAAAATAAAATCTTAAAAAAAAAAAAAAGACATTGCTGGATGGTGGAATTACCAGTAATTCCTGTTTTCTTCCTTTTGGTTGTCCATTTCTAAATTTCACATTTCTTTTGTAATAAGAAAAATTAAAGTTATTTTAAATATACCCACATTTGTTCAGAGAACTGAAATAAAGAAATAGGAAGAGATGTAGAATAAAGCTAGTTTTATTTCTTCTCTAAGAAGCTCATTAATTGGTTTACTCAGCTGAAAAACAGATTCATGATAGCACCTTTATCCGACATCAACATAGAAAGTCTTACACACACCAAGAGTGAAAAGCACTCTCTAAAAGGAAAAAGTGAAAAAGTAACAAGAGTACTTATTTTAAACAATTACAGGATTCCATCATGTCCAATATGTATGCACATCCAAAAACTCCAAAAGAGAACATGCTAAATCATACACACTGGATCTGGGGGAAAACGTCTTTAATTTGTCATTGAGTCCCATTTCTAGAGTGAGTAAGAAGCAAATATATACTGATAAGCCTAAGATAACCTGTGGCATAAAAACAGCCCTGGGATCAAGCCCCATGTCAGGCTCTCTGCTCAGCAGGGAGCCTGCTTCCTCCTCTCTCTCTGCCTGCCTCTCTGCCTACTTGTGGTCTCTCTCTCTCTCTCTGTCAAATAAATAAATAAAAATCTTTAAAAAACAACAACAACAACAACAACTGAGCCCAAAATCAGGAGGAAAATGGATGAGTTATCGAAGCTTTCCTTAGTTCTTGTTTAATCCATATCTTACAGAGATTACCTCTCTGGCTAAAAGCATCCATTTTTATTCAATCTCTGTTGGTCTTCATCCACCTATAGTAAAGATCACCCAATCAGAAGCCATGGTCTTAAACATTTTTCAAAGGCACCAATAAATTCAGTATGCAGCATGCAACTTCCAACTGTATTCCCAGGACAGTATAGGAGGCCCAAGGAACTAATACATTTGTATAAGATGTTGTAAGGATAGTGACTCTTTCCACGTTTTTTATAACCTGTTATAAGAAAATTGAGAAGAAAGAAAAGGGAAGGGAAAAGGAGAAAGAAACCAAACAGTATAAAACTATTTGCTAACAAAGTGTGTGTGTGTGTGTGTGTGTCAGTGTTTGTGTCAGTGTGTGTATCCAAACTCAATTCAAACTAAAGAATAGATTAATTGTAATAAAGAGTATTTAATTTTGGAAATTTTTCATTCAGTTAGATGTAAATAAAGCTTTTAAACACTGCAAATCAATGAAAGATAAATTTTAAGCACTTTAAGTAGTTAATAACACAAAAGTTGACTTACCATAAATTTCTAAACCTTGTGGAAAATACCCTTTGTATTCTAGATCCTATCCACTAATGCCAGGGTGAGGATGCATATTATAGTCAACAGTGCCAATTTTTAATAAGGGATTTGAAAAGGTTGATTTAATTCCCAGATTTTTTTTTAATTCCACCCCCTCACCAGGAAAGTTAATAGATGCTACACATTAGAAAATCTGGTTACTAAAGATGTTTTATCCAATCAACACCTCTCTCTTTTCTAAGCTACTCAGAAAGAAAAACTGACACCTGGAGAAAGTCACACCTTCACAAATTACCCCCAAATTCACTGTGATATTCAAGCTTTATATATGAAGCCCCTTTCAAAGGATCAGAGCCAGAGAATTGAACAATCACCCCCTCCAGCTGCTGGATAAAGCAAAACCACAAAGAGCATCTACTTATGAGATTACTTTTTAGGGGCACAGAATATACTTTAAAAAGATACATAGCCAAAAACCTACAATAAAGATGAATAATAAATATTTACATTCCAAGCCAAAAAATTCCACAGTCTAAAAAGAAACATTTGATGTTTTCACTTGTGAATACTGAAGCAAAATAATGATTATAATAATTTTAATCAAACTTAAAAGGTATACTTTTTTACCTTGTTGATATAAGCTATTTGCCTTTGAACATGCAAACAAGAGAGAAAAATCTTTGAGGCATTTTATATTCTGACTTAATAATTATCTGATAATTACCCTATCATTACCTGCTGATGAAGGATTCCATTCTGAATTCTTAACATTTCTGATGTTACAGGCATGTTACTTCAAAAGTCCTACCTGGAAAGAGACTGAGAAGACTAACTGGAGATTTGTTGGTATCAATAGTTAGTTTGTGGCTTGCAGTTTTTGAAGGCTGGTCTGGTAGACAGATTAATTTCAGGGGAAGTCTAAATTTACATTGGATAACCCGAGGGAAGCCTGAAATAAAAAGAGAGAAATGTAGATTCACAGACCTGACAGAAAATTTGACCAAAAAAAAATTTCAACTATATGAATAGCTTGAGTAGCAATATATCTTATTTTAAAATTGTCCTCCTGCCCATTTCATTTAGCTAACCGAAAAAACTACAAAGTATTATCACAATACATATTTTCATATTATTGTCAAAAAGTTCAAGACAAAAATAAAATCCTAAAAAAGAGTGTAGGCATGAGGTCTGCCTTTAATATAATAGCATACTTTAAAAATCATCACAGTTGAACATTATACAAAACCGTATATTTACTCAGAGAGGAAGATAAACCATAAGAGACTCTAAATCACAGGAAACAGGAAGGTTGCTGGAAGGGAGGGAGCTGGGGATGGGGTATGTGATATAATGAGCAGTGGGTACTACATAAGACTGATGAATCACTGAACTTTACCTCTGAAGCTAATAATACATTATATGTTAATTAATTGAACGCAAATTTAAAAATTTAAAAGAATGCAAAAAAAAACAGTATATTTAACTTCACATTCAATTACTGAACTGTCTTTAAACTAAGACCTTCAAGGCTGTAACCTCAATCCAAGACTATCAGCTAAAATGAGCAAATATGGGCGCCTGGGTGGCTCAGTGGGTTAAAGCTCCTGCTTTCGGCTCAGGTCATGATCTCAGGGTCCTGGGATCGAGGCCCACATCGGGCTCTCTGCTCCGCAGGGAGCCTGCTTCCTCCTCTCTCTCTGCCTGCCTCTCTGCCTACTTGTAATCTCTCTCTCTGTATCAAAAAATAAAATAAAATAAAATAAAATAAAATAAAATGAGCAAATATGTATATGAAATCTGTATCAGGAAGATACTATATGACTTTATCTAATATTTTTTCTAACACCAAAAAATTTCAATCTTTAGCTATTTCTACTTATTAAAGATTCAAATTACAATTAAAATCTATAATAAATTATAAGCATGAAGGCAGAATTTGCTCTACTGTAGTTACACTGAAGTTCATGTTATTTTATACAGTAATATTAAGAATATTACTTTCATATGAATTAAATTTTTCTCAGTCCACTTAACTTTACATATCACTATTAAGTGACATTCAACTGAATTCTCCAGTACCTTTATAGGCATATTGAAATATGTAATTAAATAACAATGAAGAGTTTTATGTCAAAATTAAAAGTTTTTAAGATCGTTCCTTTCAATATTTTTACAGAGAATGAAATTGAAACCAAAGCAAATTAGGTTCTCTACTTATAAATCTAGCAAAGCAATTCTACAACTTCAGTATTCTCTCCTTTTATCTAGGATTCCACCTTTGATTGGACAAGATAAAAGGTAATATACTGAAACCTCTATCTTAGTATATTGCTATAGAGAAATGAAAAACTTATAATGTCCTACTTTACTTGATGTATCTACACATTAATTCCTTTATCTCTTTACAATGGAGTCAGTGAGCAGCTGAAAAATAGCAAAAGCAGAAGCAGCTAAAGCTTGGGGACATGATCCCAAAGCAGGATCCCTAGAATTAGCGATGTATTTTGTTAATGCCAATTGGAGTTGCGGGGCTTGCCTGACATGCAAGCTGGGAGTACACTTTCCAACACTACTTATTCATGAGGATAGTGAGAGATCATCAACAATGGCAAGCATACTGATATATGAGGTCAATTAAATACTTTTTCAGAGCATGTGGAGCGTATTTGTGATTCTCTTCAACATAATCTATTATCCATTAAATTTTACTTAGCTTATTTTTTTGCTCATAACCAACAGATGTTAAATTCACTTCTCCTGGAATCCCAGATGCAAATTATAACTGGTGTCTCTTCAGAAAAGTCCCAAGGCATTATTTCCTGACATTCTGTGAGGTTTTAGAGGCATGTGTATTTGTACTTTACAATGATGAAATGTTTTGACTCAAAATATTATGGTAACATAATCTAAGCTACCGCTCAAACCACAACTATCAATATCACCATAAAAATATTACAAAGCATTATTTTTTCCAACTTCATATGTTCCATATATCCCCAAATTATGGAAATATACCTACTAATATGTTTCCTCTATAATATATAAATTACAGCCTCGATTAATAGGTGCAGCCTGGAAAGAACAAAGACACTAAAACCTATTTCCATTTCCTTCATTTTTAATGAATGTAGTAATGGAAAAAAATCCTTCATCTTTTGACAATTCTGTATATGTATGAAGAGTAGCTACCTTTCTATATATTTTATACAAAATCTGAGCTAAGTGTTCAAACAATATTTGACTATAAATGTTCTTCTAAAACTACACTGCTAAAACTGTGACTCTACTTCACTTGGATCAGATAGATACAACTTGAGTTGGTGGTTAAAAGAAAAAAAATTAATCACAATCAGTAACACTGGCCTTATGTTACTGAGTCTATATATTTGAAGATTATTACCCTACATCTCCAAGAACCTAGAGCTAAAGAAACTGGTTGTATATATATGTTCTCAGAAATTGAAACAAATGGCTTCCAAGCACTAATGAACCCAAGAAGGGAAATACATTATAACTCAATTCACAACTCAGGTCAGTTAATGACAATATCACACACTAGGGCAATAGTCTGCAGTTGCTAAGATTTGTAGGAACCCTCCAGAATTTCTTTTCTCTCCAAGAACTCTAAACCTGTTTCACCGGACATTTGGAAAACATTATTTTGAAAAATGATGATACTCTTACTTAATAAAATGATTATGGCTATTCTTTAAATGCTGGCAGCTTGAAAAGTTTTACCATGGGGGTGGGGGTGTGTGGTGAACATGAATTATTTTAAAAACCAGCTTAAGGAAACCGTATCTTTAAAACGAAAAATTGCAATGTTGGTATTTAACACCACTTCCCATTAAATTAAAACCCCGGTCTTTTAAAATACCATCTCCAGGGCGCCTGGGTGGCTCAGTGGGTTAAAGCCTCTGCTTTCGGCTCAGGTCATGATCTCAGGGTCCTGGGATCGAGGCCCGCATCGGGCTCTCTGCTCAGCAGGGAGCCTGCTTCCCCCCCTCTCTCTGCCTGCCTCTCTGCCTCCTTGTGATCTCTCTCCCTCTGTGAAATAAATAAATAAATAAATAAATAAATAAATAAATAAATAAATAAAGCAAGTTGGAGATGATATTAAAAAAAAAAAAATACCATCTCCAGTAGTTAGACATGGGATTTACCAGAGGCATATTTCTACCGAGCTTTACATTTTCTTGAAAAACCTGAAATGTAAATTTGACTACCAATTTACTCTTCAGGCTGTGATTGCATCTAAGAACCTGAAGCAAGAGGTATAGAGGTATGTGTGAATGCATGCATGTATGTACCTATAATAAGGAAGGAAAGAATTACATGTATTTAAAGACTTTTCAAATTTGCTACTAGAATAGCTTTCGACTTAGTTGAAAGTCTAATTGGTCCTAACTTTGCCTACCATCAGTGATATTTTCTCTATGAAGCTGCCAAAACAGTCTCTGTATCTGGAGTATTTAAATAACTCTGAGTGTTAGGCTGAGAAAAAAAAATTGGTCATTTATAATACTCAAATATTGGCCTACTTGTTCATCAGACTGACTTTGTTCTGCAGTTTTTTACCAAATATAATCACCTCTCCTTCAGACACTTCCCTCTCTAGACTAACAGAGGAAATGGATAGTCGCAACTACTCTAGTGCAATTAATCACAAAATTATTTAACACTTAGAGAGAAAATTCACATCAAAACCACCGTTGACAGAACAAATTCTCCAAGAAGAGAATTCTAATTACACCTGGCACACCCAAGAGCCCAGTATCACTGTCAAGAGAGGAGCCAAAATGTGCTTTGACGGGGAAAAAAAAAAAAGGAAAAAAGAACATATATATCAGAATAGAATAACTATATATATTACACATCTATATAATGCCTTCAGAACTCTTTCCAGGGGCCTGCTAGAGTCATTTCATTTTGAAAACAAGGAACCCCAAAGCAGTAGCAATGTCTGGGAGCCAGAACTTCCTTGATCCCTTCCTGTTATGTCTGGCTACATACTGTGCCCCATCTGCAGTCATGTTTTACACTGCCCATGTCATGTAACTTTAATGCAGACATAATGGAGACTAAGTCTTATGGGACAACATAAAACCTCCTTTGCTTCTCTTTTTCCACATATAAAACCAGGACTGCTTATCTGCAAAGAGCCTGAACAGATCAGGCCAATAAAATGGACCAGTCTTTGAAATTTGAAGCCTTGTGTGTAAGTTAAGATCTAAGTAGCAACATATTATTTAATCTTGCCAACTAGGTGAAGCTGAATATTGCAACCCTACTCCCTAAAGCTTAATTATAATTTAAAAATATATCATAAGAGATTATTAACTGTGTGTTGAAATACTGAAATTTCCATGTATTATGATTTTTTTTCTCATAGTTTGGACTGAATTTACAGTAAGGAGTAAATTCCTTTCAATAACAACCTTTATTAATTTTTTAAAGATAAAATAAATTGTTTAAATATTACGGTATTTTACAATAGTTCGTATAAAATCTTACCAGATAAATTCAACCTTGCCAAGTAAAATATAAATATTCATTGCTAATAATCAGTTATTTTTAATAACCCAAACCCTAATTTGACAAGTATATTTCATGTTATTAAGCTAAAACTTACTCCTATTAAAATGTTTCTCATGTAAATATATTTTCACCTCCCAGATACGATTCAACTCGGGTTGTTGGCATTACCAAAACTGTATAAATAAATTACTGCCATTATTTTTTAAGTATTTATTATTAATTAATATTATTATCTAATATTTATCTTAAAATATCAATAAACTGAGATAAACCACCACATTAAGTCTGTGTCTAGAAAGAAAAATAATCAAAGTAGGATACATTCTAAGTGCCTGTCATTTACCCTGACATCACACAATTCAAAGATGAGTACTTGAACCCTGCTCCCAAAGAGCCCAAAATGTACTAGGGAAACCTAAGGAACAAACTTAATGAAATTTATATTATGATGGGCATTGTAGCAGACTCACAAATAAGGATTTGGGGAAAACAAAAGAGGTAATAATCAACATTGGCTCAGGTAAGTTCAAGGGGTCAAAACCTTGATGACAATGCCCCACAAATTCTAAACATGATAAGAAATAGGCCCACAGAATAAGTGCTCATGGTACTCTGTTCAGAGAGAGCAGTGGATCTATTTGGACATACAGAAAACAGGTAACAGACATACAGAAAACAGACAATTTGTATATCTCAAAAGATGTGTGCATCAGTACAGGTAGTATATAATGTCTGTTTGTGCTGATACTAATGACACTAACATTGATCACTTGGTTATGGTAGTATTACCAAATCACTCCTGTAGAGATATTGTTTTCTCCTTGTAATTAAAAAGTAACCTATGAGGTAATGTTTTGAGACTGAATATTCTATCACTCCAATAAATTTAGTGTCCATTGATGAATCTTGCCTGAACTATTACACAGGTTTTGCAAAATAATGATTCTCTAATTCTAGCACCCATTCTGCATTTATTAGCTGACCTCCTTTTGTAGAGCTTTCCCTCTATACATGCCTTCATCACTGTACTCATAGATTTTATTTCTGTCTTCAGTATATAATAATATATTACCATTATTATGATTTTGATGCTCAAAGTGTCCCATATGAATCATTGTGATGTACTGTGATCATTTCTTGACTACTTCTTTACTTTCTGACCCAACAATATAGGACAGGCTCTCTTATTTTCCCTTCTCCAGACCTGGAAACAGTTCTTTCTCAAAGGACCCTGATCCCTTTGACTAGAGATGGTACTCAAAAATGAAGACCTGTGCAACAGAAGTGCTCATTGCTACTGAGCTGAGGCCTGAATAGGTCTCTGCCCCGTCTGCATAGCCTCTACTCTACTCCACTGCAGTAACCTCCAGCTGAGCTTCTGACAGGATGTTTGGCTGTTCTTCAAAACCAGTTCTTCGCACTGCAGTCAGATTGATCTTTCCAAAATACAAATCTGTTCCTGTCCTTTCCAGGGCAAAAGCATGTGTGTACATGTTCACATTCATGCACTTTATGACATACTTAAAACCATTTAATGGCTGCCCTTTGGTCAGAGAATAAACATCAAAATCACTAGCATAATCAAAAAGACCCCACAGGGCCTATCCTTTCCCTATACCCTAGTTACATTTTGACCGCTTTACCCAGCCCTCAATCAATTTTTTAAAAGGTAGAAAGAAAAACAGACAATTAGAATTCAGTGACGAACATCATTTTTTTCTTATTCTTTCTTTATTTTAAGTAAAATAAGATAGCAGAGCATATGAGTAAATCACCAACAACTTACAGATATAAGTGGTCAATGACACTGTTTTTTTTTTTTTTTCAAAAAAGTCATGGAGCTTCATTCTTTTTCATGACTTCAAAACAACTACTAATGAATAACAAGTCTTTATGAAAGGAAACATTTATGATCCTCTCCATAGCCACATGAAGGCACTGAATCATCCTAAAGAAGTTTCCGTGGTTAAAATAGCAGTCTGTAAAAATAATTCATTCATGGTATAATACCAGTTCAATTCACTGACCAAATTTCAGTTCTGAAATTCATTTTGTTCTAAATTATCTTTTCACTTACCATCAGGATTTCGATCTACCAATCAGAGGCAATGCAAAAAAGGATAGGGGAGAAAGAATGCAACAAATTATTTGTGGTAAAATTACAACACAAATTTAATACACATCTGTTTAAAAATATAAACTAAAATTTTCAAGATTCTCTCAGATTATTTAAATGGCCCCAATAAAAATAAGTCAATTCACAACTGATGAGTATAACATGAATAAGTGAAATCTAACAATGTATTTGCACATTCATTCTCAGAAGTCCATGACAGTGTGTTATTCCAGCATATATATGGCCAAAAAGAAAAAAAAAAAAGAGGTAAGGTATATGATCTAGACCAAGAGCAAACCAGTCTCAATACGTAAATGACATCAAGAGAATTAAATGAATTGTTGGGAAAAAAATTTCAGTGCAAGGCCAAATACATGGTATTTTCAGTTACTCTCATTTATATTATAATGTCTTTTTGTATTGTTTTTGGCTTGTCTTGATATTCCTTTACTTTTATAGACATTTTTTACATTTTAACTTATAATTAACTTTCAACTAATTAATCCTATGCTCTTTGGTTTAGCAATAATCTATAATCTTTTAAGTTCTGTCTTTAGAAAAGCATAATAGTTAAAATGGCATGTGTAACCATAAGATCACAGACTGATTTTACAACTTCTAATGTACTTTTAAAGCATTTTGTCCACTGGCTATGTAACCCATTTCTCCATGTTAAATTCATATTCAATCAATGTCACCCCTTTCCCTGAAAACAAGTGAAATATTTAGTTGACTTAAGGCATGAACAGTCTCTACCACACATATTTGAAGGGTAAAAAGTGTAAAAGTGCCTATGATTATTGAGACGTTCAATTAATGATAAATGATCTAGAGATTTTAGTCAAATACTTCTTTCTTTTCTATTTCACAACTCAAAATTAAAATAACATTAAAACTTCCAATGTTCTTCTCAGAAATATTCAACTAAAAAAGTCTATCACTCTTTGATGGCTTATGGAAATTTTGTATTTCTTTCTGAAGCCAGCTTTCTCCAAGTCATTTAAACATAAAATAATTGCATTACTGCAAATTTTGAAAAATAGATAAATGATTAAAATGGTCAATTCTGTCTAATAATGAATTTTTTAACAACTTAAAGCAAAATAACTTACAAAGCAGAAGGAATAGATTTTGAAAACATGTATTAAAGTTATAAAATCATCTCAGAGTATAGAGTTGTCAATGCATAAGACAGAAAATTCACTTAGACAAAATTAAAACTGTAATTATTAGAAAACATTGCTAAATATGCAAAGTGGACATCAATAGAAAATAAAAAGATAATCAAAGCATCTCTAAAACTTTTAGAACTAAAAAAACTGTACAGAAATGTTTAAAAAACACAAATGTAACATTGCTAAAATATCCTATTATCAGTTACACTATGTTACAACATTGGGGGAAAGAAAGCAATGATAAATTACTCATATTCTACCAATAAACAGATTGTCAAACAGTTAATATGAAAAATTTACTACACAGGAAAAAAAAACAAACTATAAAATTTGACCAAACGAATTTAAAATTTACACTAACTGAATCTCAACTGGACTGAAGATAACTTGTTTAATTTAAAAAGAGTTCCTTGAAAAAACACAGATCAAATTTTAGTAAATATATTCTTAAATATTTTAACATGTACGATACTAAAGAGTTTTATTTAGTCATTAAAATAGTGTCTGAAACTCTGAATATTGTTTTATATTAGAGCAATTCATAATAGTCTTTTTCATGACTTCGGACTAGGCTTTTCTTCTTTGTTCAAATAAATGAAGTCTAATGCCATTTTCTGAGTGTGAATAAAAATATATTTGCTATTAGTTGAGAAGACAGAATCAAACATTATATGTGGAAATGAGCTAAATAGACTTATCTCTAATAACTCATAAAACATAAAAGTAATTTGGATATACAGTTTTATTTAACAGTAGGAAAGAATTATTTTTCCGTTTAGTAATATTTTATAATGTGTTTTTCAGTCTTAAACACTTAAACATTTAACTCATAACTCCAATAATTTAAAAGGAGTAATTAGGTTTATAAATCTGTGAACAACTGTGTGCTTACCTGATGGTCTGGAATAAGAAACAACAGCATTTCCTTCCAATTCAGGTGGTGTGTAATTCCCTTTCAGATAAACAGAAAAGGATACTGTTCTACTCATTTCTGGTGCTATAAGAAATGTAAAAGTAATATTAAGTTACAAAATGTTGGACAATTATTATTAGCAACAGTTAAAATTATGCACATACTACAAGCCAGATAGTATCCTAAGCACTTCACATGGATTAATTTATTTAATCCTCACAATAACCCAGTAAGGTGTATACTATTATTGTCCCCAACTTTCGTGCATGAGGAAACTGGCTATGGAAAGATTAAGAAGCTTACCCAAGGTTATATAGCTAATATAGAACTGGGAACGGACTTCAGAGCAAGGGTGCCCATATTCTACATCACTGTTTCTCTTTAGTCAGATGAAGAGGCAGCATGATCAGAGAAAAATGTACACAAAAAGGCAAGAGAATTTGGGAACCGGGATTAGTACACTTTATCATGGCTAGAATACAGACTGCAGGGGAAAATGGGAGGGGGTACTGCATATGGAGGTAACTACAACTGTAATAATCTTGCAGACTGTACATAGCCTTCTATATTCATGTATTTGACCTCCAACCTACTATGTCAGGCACTCTTAAGAAATTTTTAACTGGAAAAATAAATTGTTCAGAATGTGTTTTAGAAAGACAAATTGGAAGTATTGTGAAAATAATTAGAAAATAAAGTGAGGATCCAATGACTGGACATCACCTACAAGATTACTTCAACCATTCAATCATTCATTCAGTGTTTCAATTAATATTTTATTGAATTCCCCCTATCTGCCTGGCGCACTCAAGTAAGGGTTGGTAATACAAAGGCAAAAGAGAGAAATATGTTCTTGACATCATGAATAAGATATAGAATGACCAGCTGAACAGCAGCAGTAAACAGAGAAAGAAAAAGACTAGAAAGATAAATCAGAAATCATTTTGATAGGACTAATGATGTAAATGGTAGGGCATGAGAGATTCTGTGCAAAGAGATCTTACTAAGAGTTGCCATTTATGACTGTCTACTATTTTAGGCATTATTACAGATATCTTACATAGATTCTTTTCTCATTAAATTCTCAAAACAGCCCTGCAAGACAGATATCATTATCCCCTTTCTGCAAATTAAAAGAAATTGAGGTTCCTAGTAATTACTAAAGTAGCTTGCCGAAGGTTACAGATTGAGTAAGTGTCAGAGCCAGGATTCAAATTCAGGCCAGACTCCAAAGCCAATATTCTCTCTTCAAACATAACTGATTCAATAAACAGCTCACTAGAGAAATACCAATAAAGAAAGTCTTCCAAATTATAGTATTTAAGTACAATTACAGGCCCATCTAGTTAAGGAAAGCACTTGAAAATCTATAATTACTGCAGCTCAATGACCACCGAATGTTGCTATTTTTAAAAAAAGTATTATTCATGCTTGGTGTTTGGAGAGAAAATATAAGCAAAACAACACAATCATTGATTTTAGAAAGATATCAGGCTGACAAGAAATATAGCCATGAAATAAACACACTAACCAAAAAAAATTTTTTTTAATTAAAAGAAAACCTCACACCATGATAGACTTTAAGCCAAAGCAGAACACTTACCCATAAAATCAAAGGTGAACTGATCACAGGTCAATACTAAAGGTGGTTGTACATAGACTGATAATTTGGCTTTTTGCAACACCAGTCGATTCTGCAATGTGACCTAAGGAAACAGAAATTGTTATTAATAGAAAATTATATTTTATCCAAATAGGATAGCACAAGTATGTAAAAAATCACTAGCAAATAATTAGGAAATATTATCTGAGAAAAAAAATGAGTAGTGGCAAAACATAACATGTAACACAAATTGTAGATTAATTGGTAAGTAGATAAGTGGTACTTTTTACCCAGTTAGAAACTGGACAAAGGAGTTAAACGACTTTTCTCCAAAGAAGATATAGAAATGCCCGAACAAGCACATGAAAAAATGCTCAATATCTTTAATCACTATGAAATACAAATTAAAACCACAATGAGATACTACCACACATCAACTAAAATGCTATCATTAAAAGAACAGACAAAAATAGGTGTTAGCAAGAATGTGAGGAAAGATGCCTCATACATTGCTGGGAATGTAAAATGGTATAGCCATCCAAGAAAATAATTTGACAGTTTCTTACAAAATTAAACATAAATTTACCATATGACCTCACAATTCCATGCCAACAGAAATGAAAACACATGTCCACCCCAAAACTTGTACACAGATTTCATAGCAGCATTCTTCACAATAGCCAAAAGTAAAAACAACCCAAATGTCCATCAACTGATGAACAGATAAACAAAATGTGATATATCCTTACAATGAAATAGTATTCAGTAATCAAAAGAAATAAAGTATTGGCACATGCTACAACACAGGTAAACCTTAAAAACATTGTGCTGGGGCAAAAGCCAGTCACAAAGAACCACATATTGTATGATTCCATTTATATGAAATGTCCAGAATAGGCAAATCTTTAGAGACAGAAAATAGATTAGAAGTTGCTGAGGAATGGGAATGATGGAGGGGTGGAGGATGGAAGAGGGAAGGGAGCATGAGGTTACTTTTAAGGGGGACAAAATGTTCTAAAATTGAATTGTGGTGATGGTTCCACAACTCTGCAAATACAGTAAAAATCAGTGAACTGAACTCTTTTTTTTAAAGATTTTTTGTTTATTTATTTGACAGAGAGAGACACAGAGAGAGAGGGAACACAAGCAGAGGGAGTGGGAGAGGAAGAAGCAGGCTTCCCGCTGAGCAGGGAGCCCAATGCGGGGCTCAATCCCAGGACACTGGGATTGTGACCTGAGCTGAAGGCAGACACTTAACGACTGAGCCACCCAGGCGCCCCTAAACTGAACTCTTAAATGAGTAAATTGTATGGTATATGAATTATATCTTAATAAAGCCATTAAAATGTTCTATCAAAAGCAAAGGAAAAATGTGGGGCACCTGGGTGGCTCAGTTCGTTAAGCAGCTGCCTTCCGCTCAGGTCACGATCCCAGCGTCGTGGGATCAAGCCCTGCCTCAGGCTTTCTGCTCAGCAGAGAGCCTGCTTCTCCCTCTCCCTCTGCCTATTGTTCTGCCTACTTGTGCTCTCTGTCAAATAAATATATAAAATCTTTAAAAAAGGGCGCCTGGGTGGCTCAGTGGGTTAAAGCCTCTGCTTTCGGCTCAGGTCATGATCTCAGGGTCCTGGGATCGAGGCCCGCATCGGGCTCCCTGCTCAGCGGGGAGCCTGCTTCCCCCTCTCTCTCTCTGCCTGCCTCTCTGCCTCCTTGTGATCTCTCTCCCTCTGTGAAATAAATAAATAAAATCTTAAAAAAAAAAAAATCTTAAAAAAAAAAAAAAAGCAAAGGAAAAATCTGCCCTGCTCTTGGTGAATAATTACCTCACAGAATAGGTATTAATTTCTTTTCATGTATAGATGTGGCCATGGGATTATTTTATCCAGAATCGGCATATCACCTTTTGCATAAGTTATTCTCTAAGGATTTCCTTAGTAGGTGGATAGTTACTAGTCTAGATACATATCAAAGCACCACATTTTATTCCATGGCTAAACACAAAAATACATGACAGATCTAATTCTAGAAAAAAGAGTGGCAATGTTGATTGCCGCATATCTCAGCTGACTGCATTTCTAAACTGGTGCTCTTATTGGTGATGCTAAGAAAACCCTCCCAGATTAGAATCAAAACTAAGAACTCTGGGGTAACAGTGTGACTGGAAAATAGAACAGGTATGGGTAGAGAAGGCCAAGACTTCTCTCACTCCCCCTAAAGAGGAACATCAGCAGAAACTATCAGGCCCGCAGATTTTCTAGTGAGCCACAGTGCAAAGGGGCATCATTTTCAGGCTATCAAAGAAAAAGCTTAAAGATCTTACTTTCATTGTGCATGTTCCCTCTTTGGACTTTTGTGTCCTAAAAGTCCCAGCCTTTGAACAGCACCATTTGGATGAGTTCATCCACGTGTTTGGTATAGTTAGTCAGACTTATCACAGTCAACTGCCCAAAGGTAGGGTTGGTATACCCTGAATCACAATCTCTGGGGGTAGTCGTTCCGGGTATTGGTTTGTTTTTTTTTCTAGCTCCCCAGATGATACCTATGTACTACCAGAGTTAAGAAGTACTCTTCTATATCGTACTTTTGCTGTAGAGCAACTTTCAGTCTAGCTATTAGATTCTAGTATATGAGACAGATGCATTTCATTATTAATTCACATAATACAAGGGGACACTTATATTTAAGAAAAGTAGTTTTTGGGCACCTGGGTGGCTCAGTCATTAAGCATCTGCCTTTGGCTCAGGTCATGATCCCAGGGACCTGCGATCGAGCCCCGCATCAGGCTCCCTGCTCAGCAGGAAGCCTGCTTCTCCCTCTCCCACTCTCCCTGCTTGTATTCACTCTCTCACTGTGTCTCTCTGTCAAATAAATAAATAAAAATCTTTTTTAAAAATTGTTTCCAAATTTCTCTTAATCAAAAGGCATGCATCACCTATTCCTTAATATATACTTATACATACATACATATACATATAATATATACATATACACACATACTACAGAGAAAGAAACAATATACAGGACTATGCACCTGGCCCAGAAACATTATATACATATAATTAAATTCAGTAAGTATCTTGCATTCATTTTAAATGATGTGGGTATTCCATACAACTTAAAAAATAAGTTAAACACAAAAATTTTGACTCGCAAAGTTAAATTTTTAAAGGATAACTATTGATGAAAATAAATACAATAAATGAACAATGAGTCCTCAATTTCTACTTTATAAGCCCTGGGAATACATGACAGGAATCTGTATACCACAAGCAAAACTTCCTTCATGGTGTTTGATCATTATAAACAACATAATACCTTTTCAGTAAAATCCTGATGATAATTACGGGAAGAAGAAATTATGTCAGGGCCACTAAATAAACAAGACACAACTTAAATATTTTACTATAAATAATAATATAATGCTATTTTACACATATATATTTAAATAAAATTAATAATATTAATGATAACCATTAACAGCTTTTCATATTCATGGAACCATGCTAATAAATTGTGTGCATTATCTCATTTAATCTTCACAAAATCATGAAACAGGTACTATTACTATACATCATTTTACAGAAGAGAAAACTGTGGTTCAGAAAGGCTAAATAATTTGCCTAAGGCCACTCTGATTATAAGTGAAAGAATCACAATTTAACTTCTGTCTGCCAGGATCCAAAGCCCATGCTCTCAATCAACTGTGGTTAAGTCTCAAAACAACCCTGCAACTAAAAAGTATCCTCATTTCACAGTTTAAGAGGTTCAGAGAAGCTAAATAACGACCAATAAGTCAATATGTCCAAGAGAATTGAAAGCTAGCACCAGGAATACATCATAAGAGCTTAGTTTTTAAAGTGAAAATGAAAAATCCTTAAAGTAGTAATAAACTGCTTGTAAGAGAACATACACTCTGGACTGTCTGGGTGGCTCAGTTGGTGAAGCATCTGCCTTTGGCTCAGGTTATGAACCCAGGGTCCTGGGATGGAGCCCTACATGGAGTCCTGCATTGAGCCCCCTCATTAGGCTCCCTGCTCAGCCTGATTCTCCCTCTCCCTCCACCCCTCCCCTCCTGCGCGCGCGCTCTCTCTCTCTTAAATAAATAAAATCTTAAAAAAAAAAAAGAACAGACATTCTGACTCTGCCTGGCATAACAATGTGTACTTAGACAATGATCACACAATTTTACACTGTCAGCAAGATCACGATAGCTCTCATGCACAGATTTATTAAATCCCAACAATGGCCTAGGCATTTTCAAATGTGAACCAAGGAGATGTGTGATGAAAATAACTGGAGGAACAAAGAAGACTTGTGTTTGAGCCAAAAAAAAAAAAGAGTTAAAGACTTGGCTAGATCATAAACCTCATATTTTAAGAGAGAAATAATTACAGAATATTAAGGGGAAAATATAAAACATTAATACAAGAATTTTCCATGCTGTTTTCTGGTTCTAACAAAATGAAATATGATCCTAGGAAATATAATACCAAATTTTATCCTAGATATATAAGTTTGACTCCAAAGGCCAGGTATGAACAACCACTCTGCCTTGGTTGCTTGGAATAGATGGTCACGCATCATGCACACATACTCAAAGTAGCCACATCTTCGTTCACTTGGAACGGATGGAAAAATTTTCTCAATTAACAGGATTTATTATGATGGAAACTTACATGGTTATATATCTTGGCTGCTGTTGTTATAAAAGGCTATAAGAAGAGATTTATAGCAAAATTTGTATAGAAACTGTCAGACAGAATCAGGAAATCATTGTGTCTGCTGTACAAGTCCAGCTGATTTTATGCAACCCTTGTGTGTTGCATTCTTTCTCATGCTCTTATAATGGCAATAAGGAAGAGAGCTGCAACTTAGTCATTCTCAAATATAAAAATTCCACTAATGAAGGAGAATTTTCCAGTAGTGTCATGCCATCATTTTAAAATAGCTATTATTACACACGAAAGCCTAAGAACTGCATAGGTGAGAAAGGTATATTTACTTGTAGCAATAACTAGTAGTCGGTAGGCAGTGGGAGTAGGAATTAGCATGAGCAATGTTATCTGGTTTAAGTACAGGATTTCTTTTTGCAATTTATACTGTGCTCCTGAATTATTATGTGTGTATTTCTGAACAGTATCGGTAGACAGATAAAAAAGAGGTTTCTCTACACAAAAGTCTATAGATCATTCCTGGAACTCTGCAGAGGTTTTTTTTTTTTTCTTAAGTGTTTGATTTCTTGCCACTACTGCTTTTCCAGACTCAGAAGTATTAATGAGATAGAGGCTTTGATTGGATGGGGGGAGGGAGAACTGGGAAAGACCACCCTTGTTTCCAGTGGCAAGAATCCAAAAAAATTAGCTTAGGAAACTGTTACAAGATTGGGCTCCCTTCAACTTCTACCAAAGATCCCCACACTTGGGCCACCCGCTGGGTCCAGTGTAAGCGAACACAATTGGTAAAGCCTGGTGCCCTGTCAAGCTCCTCCAAGGACAGCAACCCATAATCTAAGAAAATATAAAGTCCTGTCCAAGTTTTGACGAAGCAAATTGCCAAGATCCACAACTTTTCCTGGCTCCAAGGTCTGGGCAGTGATAAATATTTTCAACTTAATAACGTGCTGACTGATTACCACACTTCAATCTAAATGCCTTTAGAGGGTTCTACATTTGAGTTCTAGTTCTAAAATTCTACAATGACAGGACTAAAAATCTTAACCAAAACCACATCCTTTATATACTATATTTTTAGGACTATCAATTTGTCACTACTCTACTTTGTGGCTTCTTCATTTAATATTTTGTTATAAATACATCCATTTAAAGTTAATGTCATGGCAGGTAGATGACCGGAAATTCTTCTCAAATACACATATAATTAAATATAGAAGAAAGATATTAGCATGCATATGATTCCCTTTTATATATGATGCTGCAATCAACTGGTTGGTCTATCATAAATGGTGATGACACAATTCCTCCAACATATTTAAAATGTTAGTTTTGTTTCTAGAAAAAAAGATCCTAGATCATTTAAACATAATAGTTAAACATAACACATAAAAATTATTTCTATTACATAATATTGCTACAAATACAATCATCGGTTTTATATTTGTTGGAAAAAAACAAAGGTTATCTTTGCTACCCAAGGCTGAGGGAAATATACAAATTTCAAGTGCTTGTTTTACATTTCCATAAGACAGTCATAGGGTGACAACAGGGGCAGATGTGATGGATTGTGTAATACCGTTTGCACAATAAAGTCTAGAACCATGGTACAATACCTTAACTGTAACTGAAGGGACAAGGTCAGTTCCCACTTCAACATCAGTAGCTTGCTGTAAACACAGAATTGAGAAGAGAAGGAAGGAAAGAATGGTTTCAAATTACATGTCCATCAATGAGTAAACACAATGGGTGCAAGATATACTTCCGACCACCAAAACAGGGAAGTAACCATAAAGGACTTATCAATCTAATGACAGACTAAAAGGGTTAATGTAGCTTTTTGAATGCCTTCAACTGAAAAGTCACGAGCTAATAGAAACCTCTTCCAAAAAGGAAAGAAAAGATCACATATTTTATTATCAAACTATTCTCTTGCCAAATTTACTTAAATGTTGAAACTGAATTTAAATTAAAAAAATTTTTATATATTAAAATTAATTCTATTAACCGTTCTTTATATTACATAGAAGAAAGCCTCCTTGTATTTCTCAGATAAGCATTATGCCATCCTTTTAAGGTCCTTATATTTTCAACTTGCCAAAGGCATGTTTTATTCTGATTAACAATATATAGCTAAGATATTTAACTAATGATACAAAGCTTGAGTGGCCTTATACCTAGAAAATAAAATAAAAATAAAAGTGTATTTTTTTTTTACTAGCTCATATCATAAACTAGGTCACTCTTTAAACATCAGACTGGGTTACTTGATCCTACCTCTTAAAGAATTTAGAATATAACATAATAAAGCAAACATTTCCTTTTAAGTTGTAACTTACTTATTAGAGTGGTAGATTGAGAGGAAAAAATGCTCATTCTATGACAGAATAAGACCAAGGGTCAACATAATTTTCTAATAATATCCATTATTGGGGAATAATTAAGATCAATAAAATCTCTGATTCAACCAATGAATAGATCCACTGTGCTTTTAGTTAACTTTTTTGAATTTTTTTTACTAAGAAAGACTAAGCCACTTCTAAGCAACAGGGATGGCTATAATACACTGGGTATCAGCATAAGTAAGAGTTGGGAGATTCATATTCTATATACGAATCCATAGAAAACCATATATGAACTCTGATCCACCTTCTCAATCCAGAAAACAGCAATGCTTGTCTTATCTATAATATAATAATCTAATATAATAACTCAATCTAATATAAATTATATTATTTTTTAGATGTGTGCTTTCATAATAATGACAAAATAAAATAGTAAGCCAGGCTTTTTGCTCTAGTAGGACCTAAAATCCAGGAAATGTTTTATATTTAGCTGTCTACAGATCTAGAAAAGAAACCAACATCTCCTGTTTCCTCCTCTTTTCAATCCATGTTTAAACACCTAGGTACTTCAAGGACAGCAGTCCTTTGGGAAGATAAAATTATAGCCAGAGAGAAATAGCTACACAAAGACACCACGGCACCATAGCCACATAAATTGTTGGCCTAGTGTGTTCTAATGGGATGAATATGATACTCTCAGGAATCTCTTAAGAAGGAAAAAACAGGGCGCCTGGGTGGCTCAGTGGGTTAAAGCCTCTGCTTTCGGCTCAGGTCAT
>LNAC01002034.1:39438-61598 GCA_002007465.1 Ailurus styani
TCAGGCTCCCTGCTCAGCAGGAAGCCTGCTTCTCCCTCTCCCACTCTCCCTGCTTGTATTCACTCTCTCACTGTGTCTCTCTGTCAAATAAATAAATAAAAATCTTTTTTAAAAATTGTTTCCAAATTTCTCTTAATCAAAAGGCATGCATCACCTATTCCTTAATATATACTTATACATACATACATATACATATAATATATACATATACACACATACTACAGAGAAAGAAACAATATACAGGACTATGCACCTGGCCCAGAAACATTATATACATATAATTAAATTCAGTAAGTATCTTGCATTCATTTTAAATGATGTGGGTATTCCATACAACTTAAAAAATAAGTTAAACACAAAAATTTTGACTCGCAAAGTTAAATTTTTAAAGGATAACTATTGATGAAAATAAATACAATAAATGAACAATGAGTCCTCAATTTCTACTTTATAAGCCCTGGGAATACATGACAGGAATCTGTATACCACAAGCAAAACTTCCTTCATGGTGTTTGATCATTATAAACAACATAATACCTTTTCAGTAAAATCCTGATGATAATTACGGGAAGAAGAAATTATGTCAGGGCCACTAAATAAACAAGACACAACTTAAATATTTTACTATAAATAATAATATAATGCTATTTTACACATATATATTTAAATAAAATTAATAATATTAATGATAACCATTAACAGCTTTTCATATTCATGGAACCATGCTAATAAATTGTGTGCATTATCTCATTTAATCTTCACAAAATCATGAAACAGGTACTATTACTATACATCATTTTACAGAAGAGAAAACTGTGGTTCAGAAAGGCTAAATAATTTGCCTAAGGCCACTCTGATTATAAGTGAAAGAATCACAATTTAACTTCTGTCTGCCAGGATCCAAAGCCCATGCTCTCAATCAACTGTGGTTAAGTCTCAAAACAACCCTGCAACTAAAAAGTATCCTCATTTCACAGTTTAAGAGGTTCAGAGAAGCTAAATAACGACCAATAAGTCAATATGTCCAAGAGAATTGAAAGCTAGCACCAGGAATACATCATAAGAGCTTAGTTTTTAAAGTGAAAATGAAAAATCCTTAAAGTAGTAATAAACTGCTTGTAAGAGAACATACACTCTGGACTGTCTGGGTGGCTCAGTTGGTGAAGCATCTGCCTTTGGCTCAGGTTATGAACCCAGGGTCCTGGGATGGAGCCCTACATGGAGTCCTGCATTGAGCCCCCTCATTAGGCTCCCTGCTCAGCCTGATTCTCCCTCTCCCTCCACCCCTCCCCTCCTGCGCGCGCGCTCTCTCTCTCTTAAATAAATAAAATCTTAAAAAAAAAAAAGAACAGACATTCTGACTCTGCCTGGCATAACAATGTGTACTTAGACAATGATCACACAATTTTACACTGTCAGCAAGATCACGATAGCTCTCATGCACAGATTTATTAAATCCCAACAATGGCCTAGGCATTTTCAAATGTGAACCAAGGAGATGTGTGATGAAAATAACTGGAGGAACAAAGAAGACTTGTGTTTGAGCCAAAAAAAAAAAAGAGTTAAAGACTTGGCTAGATCATAAACCTCATATTTTAAGAGAGAAATAATTACAGAATATTAAGGGGAAAATATAAAACATTAATACAAGAATTTTCCATGCTGTTTTCTGGTTCTAACAAAATGAAATATGATCCTAGGAAATATAATACCAAATTTTATCCTAGATATATAAGTTTGACTCCAAAGGCCAGGTATGAACAACCACTCTGCCTTGGTTGCTTGGAATAGATGGTCACGCATCATGCACACATACTCAAAGTAGCCACATCTTCGTTCACTTGGAACGGATGGAAAAATTTTCTCAATTAACAGGATTTATTATGATGGAAACTTACATGGTTATATATCTTGGCTGCTGTTGTTATAAAAGGCTATAAGAAGAGATTTATAGCAAAATTTGTATAGAAACTGTCAGACAGAATCAGGAAATCATTGTGTCTGCTGTACAAGTCCAGCTGATTTTATGCAACCCTTGTGTGTTGCATTCTTTCTCATGCTCTTATAATGGCAATAAGGAAGAGAGCTGCAACTTAGTCATTCTCAAATATAAAAATTCCACTAATGAAGGAGAATTTTCCAGTAGTGTCATGCCATCATTTTAAAATAGCTATTATTACACACGAAAGCCTAAGAACTGCATAGGTGAGAAAGGTATATTTACTTGTAGCAATAACTAGTAGTCGGTAGGCAGTGGGAGTAGGAATTAGCATGAGCAATGTTATCTGGTTTAAGTACAGGATTTCTTTTTGCAATTTATAGTGTGCTCCTGAATTATTATGTGTGTATTTCTGAACAGTATCGGTAGACAGATAAAAAAGAGGTTTCTCTACACAAAAGTCTATAGATCATTCCTGGAACTCTGCAGAGGTTTTTTTTTTTTTCTTAAGTGTTTGATTTCTTGCCACTACTGCTTTTCCAGACTCAGAAGTATTAATGAGATAGAGGCTTTGATTGGATGGGGGGAGGGAGAACTGGGAAAGACCACCCTTGTTTCCAGTGGCAAGAATCCAAAAAAATTAGCTTAGGAAACTGTTACAAGATTGGGCTCCCTTCAACTTCTACCAAAGATCCCCACACTTGGGCCACCCGCTGGGTCCAGTGTAAGCGAACACAATTGGTAAAGCCTGGTGCCCTGTCAAGCTCCTCCAAGGACAGCAACCCATAATCTAAGAAAATATAAAGTCCTGTCCAAGTTTTGACGAAGCAAATTGCCAAGATCCACAACTTTTCCTGGCTCCAAGGTCTGGGCAGTGATAAATATTTTCAACTTAATAACGTGCTGACTGATTACCACACTTCAATCTAAATGCCTTTAGAGGGTTCTACATTTGAGTTCTAGTTCTAAAATTCTACAATGACAGGACTAAAAATCTTAACCAAAACCACATCCTTTATATACTATATTTTTAGGACTATCAATTTGTCACTACTCTACTTTGTGGCTTCTTCATTTAATATTTTGTTATAAATACATCCATTTAAAGTTAATGTCATGGCAGGTAGATGACCGGAAATTCTTCTCAAATACACATATAATTAAATATAGAAGAAAGATATTAGCATGCATATGATTCCCTTTTATATATGATGCTGCAATCAACTGGTTGGTCTATCATAAATGGTGATGACACAATTCCTCCAACATATTTAAAATGTTAGTTTTGTTTCTAGAAAAAAAGATCCTAGATCATTTAAACATAATAGTTAAACATAACACATAAAAATTATTTCTATTACATAATATTGCTACAAATACAATCATCGGTTTTATATTTGTTGGAAAAAAACAAAGGTTATCTTTGCTACCCAAGGCTGAGGGAAATATACAAATTTCAAGTGCTTGTTTTACATTTCCATAAGACAGTCATAGGGTGACAACAGGGGCAGATGTGATGGATTGTGTAATACCGTTTGCACAATAAAGTCTAGAACCATGGTACAATACCTTAACTGTAACTGAAGGGACAAGGTCAGTTCCCACTTCAACATCAGTAGCTTGCTGTAAACACAGAATTGAGAAGAGAAGGAAGGAAAGAATGGTTTCAAATTACATGTCCATCAATGAGTAAACACAATGGGTGCAAGATATACTTCCGACCACCAAAACAGGGAAGTAACCATAAAGGACTTATCAATCTAATGACAGACTAAAAGGGTTAATGTAGCTTTTTGAATGCCTTCAACTGAAAAGTCACGAGCTAATAGAAACCTCTTCCAAAAAGGAAAGAAAAGATCACATATTTTATTATCAAACTATTCTCTTGCCAAATTTACTTAAATGTTGAAACTGAATTTAAATTAAAAAAATTTTTATATATTAAAATTAATTCTATTAACCGTTCTTTATATTACATAGAAGAAAGCCTCCTTGTATTTCTCAGATAAGCATTATGCCATCCTTTTAAGGTCCTTATATTTTCAACTTGCCAAAGGCATGTTTTATTCTGATTAACAATATATAGCTAAGATATTTAACTAATGATACAAAGCTTGAGTGGCCTTATACCTAGAAAATAAAATAAAAATAAAAGTGTATTTTTTTTTTACTAGCTCATATCATAAACTAGGTCACTCTTTAAACATCAGACTGGGTTACTTGATCCTACCTCTTAAAGAATTTAGAATATAACATAATAAAGCAAACATTTCCTTTTAAGTTGTAACTTACTTATTAGAGTGGTAGATTGAGAGGAAAAAATGCTCATTCTATGACAGAATAAGACCAAGGGTCAACATAATTTTCTAATAATATCCATTATTGGGGAATAATTAAGATCAATAAAATCTCTGATTCAACCAATGAATAGATCCACTGTGCTTTTAGTTAACTTTTTTGAATTTTTTTTACTAAGAAAGACTAAGCCACTTCTAAGCAACAGGGATGGCTATAATACACTGGGTATCAGCATAAGTAAGAGTTGGGAGATTCATATTCTATATACGAATCCATAGAAAACCATATATGAACTCTGATCCACCTTCTCAATCCAGAAAACAGCAATGCTTGTCTTATCTATAATATAATAATCTAATATAATAACTCAATCTAATATAAATTATATTATTTTTTAGATGTGTGCTTTCATAATAATGACAAAATAAAATAGTAAGCCAGGCTTTTTGCTCTAGTAGGACCTAAAATCCAGGAAATGTTTTATATTTAGCTGTCTACAGATCTAGAAAAGAAACCAACATCTCCTGTTTCCTCCTCTTTTCAATCCATGTTTAAACACCTAGGTACTTCAAGGACAGCAGTCCTTTGGGAAGATAAAATTATAGCCAGAGAGAAATAGCTACACAAAGACACCACGGCACCATAGCCACATAAATTGTTGGCCTAGTGTGTTCTAATGGGATGAATATGATACTCTCAGGAATCTCTTAAGAAGGAAAAAACAGGGCGCCTGGGTGGCTCAGTGGGTTAAAGCCTCTGCTTTCGGCTCAGGTCATGATCTCAGGGTCCTGGGATCGAGGCCCGCGTCGGGCTCCCTGCTTGGCGGGGAGCCTGCTTCCCCCTCTCTCTCTCTGCCTGCCTCTCTGCCTCCTTGTGATCTCTCTCCCTCTGTGAAATAAATAAAAAAATTAAAAAAAAAAAAAAAAAAAAAAAAGAAGGAAAAAACAGTAAGACAGGGAAAATGAAGCTGGAGAGAGACACCTAGTCAAGAGGAAACAGCACTCTGAGTTACCAATAGGGAAATATATATTACAATAAAGTGCTATTACACAAGGCCTTTTCCTACAAAGATCAAAAGTTGCTAAAGAACAGAAAGGGAATTCCTCTTTCCAAATAGCTTATGTTTAAGAGAACATAGAAAAAATTATATAAGTTGCCCAAAGGAAAATAAGAATCATTTCCAAGGCAAGAAAATGTGTGTACATTTGTCAGCTAACTAGGCAAAAATGTTCCACTCAGACTACACCCTTCAGGTAGAGGGAGAAATGGTGTGTGCTAAATGGCCAATGTTTTAAACAGTGCCTCTACTATGTGACTCAGCTGAGTGAATGTTTCTTTCATATACAGTACTTTTTTTTAAGTATGCCCAACTTACTATATTATGGCAATGTTAACATGATTTTTATCACAGCTTGGGTTGGCTCTTTATACCAAGATTAATCTTTGAAAACAGGACAAGTACTTACTGTATTATGCTCTGATAGCTAAATATCGAAGTCATTTCCTAGGTAAAATTACATGACATGAATTCCAAATATAGTAAAAAGCAGTGAATTTGATCACTTGCCAAAACTGATGAACTTCTGATTCAGACACAGATAAATTTAATAGATTTTTGCCCAAACTGCAGGCAGTGAGATATAATCAATTATAATCTAACAAGTGCTTACATAAAATTAAACAAAGAGAGGGAGCAACATGACCAAGGACAGTCTCTCTTTCATCCTTGCTATTTCTCATCTCCATTCATTTGTGAAGCAAAAATACTAAGCACTCATTATGTGATAGACACTAAAGATATGGCAATGGACTAGACAAGCAGTGGAATGCAGGGTGTGGTGGTGGTGGTGGTGGTGAGAATGCCAAAAGAACTAAAATGTAATTTGATGATGATGATGATGATGATGGTATTGTTAATTATCATAACAATTCAACAAAGTAGATTCTATTATTATTCCCATTTTACAGATGAGAAAAATTGAGACCAAGAAAATAAAATACCTTGCCCTGGGTCACACAGAAATGGCAGGAAAAAATAATTCCAGCCCAACTGCTCAACTGTTTATTGTTAAATAACACACACAGACACCTCCCTTCTTCCCTCCCCATCTCCCCCTACCCAACAACACTATCTCATTGAACCTTGAACAAAAATCTCGTAGGGTCAGTATTATTCACCTGGATTATGATTATCTCAATATTCTGGTACTGAAAAAGTTAAAAAAAAAAAAAGGTAGATTCAGAAAAATGGGGAAAACCCCTTCTACTGTTGCCCCTTCCTTTCCTTTTTTTGGACCAAAATCCTACCTAAGGAACTCCTCACTAAGAGACTGGAAATGTTTTTTCTAGAAATTAATAAAGACTAAAAGTTGTTATTCTCCCTTAAGTTTCCATCTGGGAACCAAAAATTTAAACCAATACATATTGATCCCAAATCAGCAGAGTCCACCACTATTATAAACCCTTTTAAAGTCTGCGAATATACCTACAGACACTGAATCAAAGTTAGGAGAAACCATGGCAGAAACTTTCAAATCATCTTCTCTCTCAGTCATGGGCCAACTACCTGTAATTTAAAGAGAAAAACAATATTTAATTATAAAGCAAACCTGCTGTATATAGTTTTTTTAAAAAGGTTTTTCTATATCATATATCAAAAAACAACCCCATAAACATACTCACAAGTTGAAAAAAAACTAATGCATTACAGAATTAGAAACCTGATGATAATTTTCCCCCACTACAAAATTTTAAAGAAAAACTGTCTTTCTCTAAAGATATTATCTAAGATGTGTCCCAGTGACTGAAGAGTGTTGGGAACTTCAATGCTCTCTCCTTAACACTATAGGTAGAAGCCCAAACTGTACCTTTTTGAAGGTAAGCTGGTCAGAATTATCAAAATGTAAAATATACATATCCTATGATCTAACAATTCTACTCCTTAGCATTAATCCCATACTCAGAGACACACCCAAGGAGCTTTTCTGCTACTGGTGGTTATTAAAAACAAAAACAAACTAAATCTCTATATTTCTATTAATGGGGAAATGTTTGACTAGGTTACGGTATATTCACACTGTACAATGATCCAGAGCCCAAAGCTGTAAATAAGAGTACTATCCAACTTAATACACTGATATGAAAAGAACTCCAGAATGTGCCTATTAAAAAAAAAAAGCTAGAGGTAGTACAATGCATCTAATATGCACATATTTGTATAAAAGTAAATAAACATGAAATTTTTTTTAAAGAATACACAAACACTCTTGATAAATGTTACCTTTAAATAATGTAGAGGAACTAGGATCTGGGAGTTTTATCCTTTTAGTACTCTTAGAACTAACTATTTTCACCATATTCGTGTTATCTTCACAACTTATAATTTCATGACATAAACTGTTTACAGTGCATGAGATATAATGAACAAGTGACACAGATCCTAAATAAACAAGAAACACAAATAGTATATATGCAAATGTGTGTGTGTATATATATATACATACACATATATGAATGACAAACTGCTGGCTGTCCACCTAACATCTACTTTCCCTTCCTCCTCCTTTGTGGGAGAGCAGTAATTCTAGGGAGGCATTCGCCTTCATCTCAAAGTCACTGGATTAGTCAGCTCCAATCGTGGTGATTTCATTCCCCTGACCATTTGTTGTTTTAGGCATAAGCATGGGGCTTAATCCTGGCAGACGTGAGGTGAGGAAAGTTGGGAGTGGGGGGTGCTGGCACATGCTTCTGGGAAAGCTATTTCCCCATAATAAAAAGGGAGATGGAAGAAATATCTCTCTTCTTCCCTGGAAATCATATTTGCACATAATACCTGGAACTGCTGAAATTACCCTGTGACCTTGAAAGGAAACATCCTTCACACACCAAGGATAGCTGACTGAAAACATGGAAAGTTCTTGGATGATACCACAGGAATCAGCTGTCTCACAAAGGGAAGAACTACCTACAATTGCTATCAGGCATTCCTACCAGTACTGTAATATTTAGTATGGGAATTTCCATAATTTAGTGACAATACAAAAGCATGCTCCTTGTCTACCCAATAACCATTCTTCAGTTCTTTACTAAAGAAGCTCTATTTTATTCTGAGCAACGAAGTGCTCAGCAAAAACACTAATTTTCCCAGCCTCTTTTGTAAGCTTGGAGTGGCCAGTGAGATGTGAGTAGAAGCTGCTCAGGGTGTGGCTTCCAGAAAAGATCCTTAAGGGGGCTGACTCAGCTGCAGATGTGAGGGCAGGAGTTCCAGAAGCCATCCTGGACCAATAGATGACCCTGGGAGAGAAAGAATTGGAGTCCCTAATGACAGTGGAACTGCCAGACCAATCCTGGTCTGCCCATTGCTGGCCTTCTTTTCCATGGGAAAGAAATAAACCTCTGCCTTGTTTAAGCCACCTTATTTCAGTATTGTTTATGTGCAGCCAGACATAGCCCTAAACAACACATCTTCTAACAAGGTCACCAAGTAAATGCTTCTAGTACTCAACGGTAAAGGCAACTTAGTTATCCTAGACATATTTCCAGTAGGGTACAGAGTTTCATTTATATGCCCTGTTCTTACTGTTCTCTTTCACTTCCTGAAGACACAACTGTGTGGGAGGCTATCTCAATACCATACCCATTCCTTCACACCTCAGGTATAGAATATGATCAACTGGCTAAATTATAAGGAAATTCTGCCTTTAAAAGTGCCTACCAACAGTTGTTGTTGACTACTGGTAATGGAAATCCTAGGCAGGATTCACACCAATGAGTTGAATATGAAAAGCTTCAAAACCCATGAGCCATACAGAAATTATTACTATAATTTCATGCTTACAACATACATTCCTCATATAAGTTACACACATAAAATCAGCTTCAAAAACACTTTTATTACAGTAGATAATATACACCATGTGTACAACAAAATGTACTCTTTAAATTGGCTTTAAATTTTGCTGAAACTCTTGCTTTGAAGAAATAAAAAAGCTCTAAGCATCAAAAATAATCCACAAGACTGTGAACTTATTTTTGTGAGTTAAAGTCACTATACTAAAATAAGTGGCATTTAAATGAATAATGAGGTCATCAAAAAGTTCAGAGATTTATTTTCTCATAATCTTCTATAATGAAATGATTCGGTACTTTTATATAATTACAGGCACTTTAATAAACAAATACACCACACTTTTATGAGGGTAGAGAATGCTAAGTTTTTTCAATATTTAGAAATAAAAATATTTTAAAAGTCCCTCTTTCTTACAAGTTTCACTTCGGGTTTTTTTGGTTGTGTGTGTGTGGGTTTTTCTTTTTTTTTAGGACTAAAACTAAATGATGATGGCAAAGAAGTGTCGGAGAACTTCAAATATTAACTAAAATTTGAGGTTATGTAAATAATGAACTTTACACCCAAGTCTGTTGGGCACATCCTTACCTTAATTAGCAGTTATTTCAAAATACACAGAAGGATCAAGGTAATGACAACTTTAAAATAGCCCAAACCTTCTCACTCAAGGGCATCACTATGGCTACCAAAAAAAACTTTTAGCTGTAAAGGATTTTTCTGAGAAATCTTTTACACAATTGGGTATTAATCAAAATATCATTAGCACATTGTTTATGGAAAGGGCAAAAATCTCAAGACCCAAAATCTAAAGTGAAAAGCAACATTAAATTTATTTAATGAACTCTGGAAATCTCATGTTTCATATATATGCTTCTCTTCTCCAATTATATTTTTAAATGACAAAAAGAGACTCATAATTCCATTAATCCCCAAACACTAGTATCAAAAAGGGAGAAAATATGTATATTGCAATGTGAAACATCAAATTCTAACCATTCTCCATCTGAGAGAGAGATGCTGACAACAAATAGGTTTTCTGTAATTGAAGGTACTTAAAAGACCTCAGTTTCACTGGTTTACTTTTGAAACTTTCTAAGAGAACATGTGAAGCCAAGGCATAATAATTTTACCTTAATAATCACATTTTTAAAATATATTATCTAAATTCCTCTGAATCTGTCTTGGTAATGGAGACTGAAAAATATATAAATCTAGTAAAGTGATTGGATCAGGATAAAGATTGGCTCTTGTGTTTTGGTTGGCCTTTGATGCTCTGCTTCTTTTATTATTCCTACTTGTTTTAACATTTCTCTTATGTGAAAATAGTCCATATTTTTTCTCATTAAAAAAATACTTTTACCTAACTCTGAGAAGAAAACTTAAAATAATGTTTTTCACATGTCCAATTCAAACTGCAGGACTGGTGTTTTGCTTCTCCATTTAATTTACCAGAAAATTGTACCCCTGTGAATCCCAAAGAAAGATAATATTGAGTTGCTCAAAACTCAGAAACTGAAAATATCATCAGCCTCTGAGTCATTAGAAATCAACATACTGCAGGCTAAACTCCATTTGGATGTCTAATTAACTGCATACCTAAATAATATCACTAAACTGCAGATGATCACATTTTTAGTAACAAAGTAGTAACTCATGTACTGCTAGGGTTTCTTTTAAAAGAAGCAACAAAATGTTTTCAGGGATATTAGAAGTTAACAAATGATCACTCTAAAGTTTAATGATCTTTTCAAGTCCTGAAACCACCACGCAAAGTACTCTGTTCCACTCTTAGAGTTTAAAGAAAAAAAAATTAGATAGCTCCGTCCCTGAAACACACTAACAAAAGCAGTATCTTAAATAGGACATTTTTTTCACAAGCTATAAAATACAAATTAAAGAGCAACATTGCTTTTACAAATATGATTTTAATTAAGCCTGGAGGAAAAAATGAACTAATAAATGCAAAATACTATCTACATATAAAATAATATCAATTTTATAATGAACACCAAAATCAAATAATAAAAAGTTGCAAATGTGATACCTTGTGATTTATTAACATCTTTGATGATTTTCTGAAGTTCTTTCAATTCTATATCAAGTTCATCATAGTGTAGTTCTCTAGATTCAACCTTTGGAGCTTGGAACAAAGAAGGGTCTGTCCCTAGGTATGAACACTGCAAGTGACCATCATCACTCAGAGTGACTATCACTCCCTTTAAATCACTACAATAAGAAAGAGAAAATGAGACATAATTCAAATTTTTGGTGGATTTAGACCTGACCAAAATATTTTTATTCAATTTAGCTTCAATATGCCATTAAGAAAACAGCCGTGTAACTATTTCTAAAGTTTTACATCAAAGACTCAATTCAAATGTTTCAAACATGATTTATATTTATATAAGCACTCCCACTGTTAGGGTTCATTACAGGGGGGGAGGGTGGAGAGGAACCTTAACAATTATTATAATAGTTGTCACTTTGGGGGACCTAACTACATGATAAATCATGCTCCAATAGCTTTTCAAGTACTGTATCATATAATCCTCACTCCAGCTCCCACTTGGCAGATTCATAACAAGCATGTGAACACTTGTGGAGCCATTTCCTCATTTTGTAGTTCTTTGTCCTTCCCTCTTCCTCCCATCCTTTCACTCCTCCTTCTCTCTTAGGCTCCTTTATCCTTTTTTTTTTTTTTTACTCTAGACTCTAGCCCTAATATATAAATTACAGATAAACTTAGCATACCATTTTTAAAAGTTGTAAATTTCCCTGAACTTGCTATAAAAAGTTGAAATAAACACTATTTGCTTCCTCCTTAGCTTACTCAGAAGAAAAAAGAAGTCAACATTGTCATAAGTTATTCTGAACTGATACATAATGAATCTGTTTGATTTTCATCTGTTATGTTTTCTAGTGGCCTTTGATTTAAAAAAAAGAGGTTTCTAGCCCCGTTCTAAAGGTTAAATATTAATCAAAACTTATAGAAATTTTGAGAGAAAAAACAACTTAAAAATGGTGCTATTCATCTGAAAAAATATATATAAGGTATATAAGAGTCTAGGCCTTATTCAGAATGAGTAAGAAATTTTAAAACTCCCCAACTTTGGGTCCATAGTCAGCTCATTAATCTAAAAGCTTAACTTGGATGAGAGGAGATACTGACATTGTTCAGTCTCTCCTACAGGGTGGCCACCAGCATCCACTTCACCACCTGCCTTCAACACAACATTCCTTTTTTTTTTTAATATATGTATGTATATCCAGTCCTAGTATTTGACTCAGAAGTCAACAAGTGATTGAATTCTACCTCTATTTCTTCAGGTTCTTGATGCATAGAACTAACTTTTTAAAATTTTTATTTAAATTCCAGTTAATTAACATATAGTGTAATATTACTTTCAGGTGTACACTATAGTGATTCAACACTTCCATACAACACCCCCGTGCTCATCTCAGCAGGTGCACTCCTTAATCCTCATCACCTATTTTACCCACCTTCGCTCTGGACACAACATTCTCATACACACTTTCTCTAGGACTTATTTAGGCATGGTCAGCGCCACATAACCCTCTTGTATGACTTCAGAGAAACAAAGAATAAATCGATATCACTGACTCAACAGCTAAAAAATTAGACTAGGAGTCAGACTCTGGGTTCTAACTCTGACTCCATCCCTATATAGCAGAGTCAATTTAGAGAAGTCTTCCTAAATGTTATCTCTGAAATGAAAAAGTGAGACTAGATGATCCTCTAAGGCCTTTAAGTTTTATGAATTGGTTCTGTTAATCTAGCTGAGAAAATAAATACTCTCAAAATAAAATTATTTTCCTAAAATAAAGTGTGAAAAGCACCCCATAGTACCGCTGGGCTTTACCCTTTCTAAGCAGTCAGCTGAAGCCACCTAGTGGCCACGTCACGGAAATCCTAACTTCCAGCTCTGACAAGTGCATTTCAAAAGGGCAAACCCTCTGTCCCCTCTGAGTTGTGACTGTGGTCTCTTCCCCATTCCTACCAACCCCGCTAAGGTATGGAAATTTAATGAGCCCTCAGGAAACTGTAGAACACTGACGATAAGATCTTTGGCTGGCTTCTCAAAGAATGTGGAGATCATCAGGTTTTTTTAATCCAAAAGATTATTTCCATTTTATCTTCCCCTCTTTGAGTGGTCCATAATATATGAAACCTAGTATGACCCCATACAAGTTATCCCTCAGTATTCAAATTTACTTGGTCTATGAATTGGATAACTTATTACTGAATCAGTGTTGTTACACTGTTTTAGACAGCAAATAGCAACAATTTAGACACAAGAGATTTATCTAAAACTGTATCTAAACTTATTAAGTTTTAGAAAGAGTTTGAATAGTAGTATACACGTGTATTTCTTCAGACTCAAAAAAATATCATTACTTGTGCTCAACCTGTACAAATATAAAAGGGAAGAGCCAGGGTCTTCCCTCACTGGAAGAATTTAACAAAGGTCACCAGAATATCTTAAAAATAAATTACAAAACCTAAAGCAATTTACTTTTTTCTTCAGTGGCATCAGAATCATTACATATAATTTAGATAAAATAACAGAAACTCAGATTTCAGTTGAATTCATTTAAGATTGCACATCTTATTCCACAGGAACACTGTAATAAGCTCTAAAAACTCTAAAATAAATGAGTGGGATTTCTGTCTACAACATCTATGATGGGACAGACACTTTGAGGCCTAGTTAATAAATAAGTAAATCATCACTTGGTATCTTAATTCAAAGAACAAATTTTAAAATACATATATCATTCCTAAAGCTAAGCCAATTTAAGTATAAAGAAAAAAGGAAAAATGCAATCAAGGTTTGTTTTTTTTTAAATCTTTCTAAAGAACATTTTATTTAATAATACTATCCATTTAAGTTAATGTGTAAGCTTCTGTGGATGACAGAATTTTACACTGGAAGAAGCCATCAAGTAAATCAAGTATTGAGTACACTATTACTTATATCTTTAGAGTTAACATTCCAAAATTAAGGTCTCTAGATTATTATTGGTCCTTGAAGCACATCAGCTAACCCAAGGCATTAGAATAATGTATTTTATGAGGAACCAAGGTCAAAGATGTTATATTCCTAGGACACATGATAATTTTGTGCATTTAGCAGTTGGGCATGAAAATAAACAACAGAGGTTGCTCAGGAATCTGAAAGTAATTGTTTCATCACTCAGTAAACAGATCCCTGCCTTAACAGTACATTCAAACAAAATTCCAGATGGATTTTAAAAGTTAAATTTTAAAATATGAAACTACAAAAATATTTATCTGCCCTTGGGATAGAGAGACCTTTCGCTGTAAGAAAGCAATGGAGGAAACTACAAAGGAAAGGATCACTAAATTAAACAACACAAAAATTTTAAACTTGTTATATGCTTTAAAAAACATGATAAAAAAGAACAAAAGGCAAACTGGGAAAATATTGGCAACCAATATAAAGTACATAATTTAAGCTGAACCATATGAAGTTGTGAATATTTAACTGTTCTTGAACTATAAAAACCATCTTGCATATTTCATCTAATATGTAAAGAACGCTTATAAACCAAAAAAAAAAAAAAACACAACTCTCAAATCAATGAAAATGAGATTATATCCAAAAAGGTAAAAGGAAATGTGCAATTTTCACTTAAAAATAAATCAAGATATATGAAAAAATAATTTTAAAAGCTGTATTTGAAAAAAAAAGCTGTATTTGATTATTTAATACCATAAACTAGAAAAAGTTATATTTAATAATCAATCCAACTGTTAGAGAAGGTACCTGGAGATAAAAACTCTCATATACTTTCAATGGAAATGTATCATTTATTAAAGATGCTATTAGTGATCATTTTAGAAATATCTATCAAAAGCCTTAAAAATGTTCATTACCGTTTACGTAATAATCGACTTCCACAGTTATTTAAGGAAACTTAGAAAAACCCAAACGGTAAGAAAAAGGGAAAACATTTTTAAAACTATGATGCATCTATAATAGAAAGTTTAGAAGGCATTAACGACGATGTTTTATAAATATCTGCTTTCAAAAAATAGCTATATATATAAAGTATAAGCAAAACATTATATTGCATATGTATTTATTTTAATTTTATAAGATATAGGTATATAAAATAAAGATTAGAAAAAAAATTACCAAAATGCTAATAGCATGGTGACTATCTCTGATTAGTGAGATTATGAGCTATTTTTATCCTGTCTTATGGTTATAAAATAAGATTTTTTTAAACTATCTTCTTTTTTTTTAAGAAAAAAAAATGTATGTTCCATTTTCTATCCCCACAGACTGAATTTGAATCTACAATTTAAAAGTTAAATAATCTGTGGAGTTAAAACTTTATCTGGTTCTCTATTTTCTGATAAGGCCAATCTAAAAAATATGCAACCTGAAAGTATTTGACATAGAGCTCACAAAAGATAGAAAAAGAACAGTTACAAAAAACGAATGAAAGTTTTAAAAACAAATGAAAAGAGTTATGCACTGACTCTAATGGTCTCTTGTCCAACTGCATTTTATGCAAAAGAGAAATATCTCAAGCTATCAAATTGTCAAAGTCTGGTGTTTATTACTAGACACAGATATCAAAGAAATCTTAAAAACTTAAATACTATTTACTACATGCAATTTTTACTCCACCTCAGGAAGGGTCATACAATTTGAAGGAACTTCCCTTTAGGCACTACAAGCTGACTCAGTGTCAGCAGCCCTTCCTCAGCCCAACAGGCTGGATGTGGTCATTTGAATATATTTTGAGTCATTTCATTATCATTCATTTAAGACATGTTTATTTAGCATCTGCTATACAATAGAAGCTACAAAGGCTAAAAAGACAAGGTGCTTGTCCCATTAAAAAACTCCAGCCTAGGGCACCTGGGTGGCTCAGTGGGTTAAAGCCTCTGCCTTCAGCTCAGGTCATGATGTCAGGGTCCTGGAATGAGGCCCGAATCGGGCTCCCTGCCTGGCAAGGAGCCTGCTTCCTCCTCTCTTTCTGCCTGCCTCTCAACCTACTTGTGATCCCTCTCTCTGTCAAATAAATAAATAAAATCTTAAAACAAAACAAAACAAAACAAACTCCAGCCCCGTTGTAAATGAAAACTTATTTAAAAAAAAAAAGAGATCCTGATTTTGACTTCTCCCCTCCAACTCAAACCTGTCCCTCCTGCAGGTCATATTATCTATATTTCTCTAAGCATAAAACCTAAGTATTCAAGAATCAAATATGGAAAAGAAAAAAGGAAAAGAGACAAATTCTACAGAAAATGTCATGTAAATGATATCTGCCTTCAACCTACAAAGTAAATATGAAATATGAAATCATTATGGTTATTTCCTCTTGTTGAGATGAAATTATCTGACACACCTGGTTGGAATTATATAGCAAGAGCATATTTGATAGCCATTTAGAAGTTACTTTTGTCAGCAGCTTCCAACTTTGTACATTTAGAAAAAAATTAAAATCTTTTTTGGGGGGGCAGAGGGAGAGGCGGAATCTCAAGCAGGCTCCATGCTCTGCATGAAGCCCAACATGAGGCTCAATCTCACAACCCTGAGGTCATGACCTGAGCTAAAAATAAGAGCCAGATGCTTAACCAACTAAACCACCAAGGAGCTCCTAAAATCTCTTTTGATGAGAGTTATCAATTGTTAAAATTATCTGAGTTATAAAGTAGATTAATGAATACAGAATCTAACAGGGATATGGCTCTCTTGTTAGTTCCTGTGAAGACAAGCATGTCTTAAACAAAAGAGAAATAATTTTCACACTGGAAATACCTCATATCAGGATTATACTTTTTTTTTTTAAGATTTTATTTATTTATCTGACAGAGAGAGAGAGAGATCACAAGCGGCCTGAGAGACACGCAGAGAGAGAGGAGGAAGCAGGCTCTCTGCCGAGCAGGGAGCCCAATGCGGGCCTTGATCCCAGGACGCTGAGATCATGACCTGAGCTGAAGGCAGAGGCTTTAACCCACTGAGCCACCCAGGCGCCCAGAATTATACTTATGATTAAACCAGCTTTGGAATCTTTAGAGACTCTACCAAACTAAAACAGAAAAATAAAAGCAGGGGGTGAACAATTTTGTTCTACTCTCTTTTCTATATATTCAACTCTCATTTCTCTGCTGCATTTCATTTACTCATCATTCATTCACTTATTCATTCATTCACCAAGCATTTTCTTTTTTTTTCCAAAGATTTTATTTTTACTTATTTGACAGAGAGAAAGAGAGATTACAAATAAGCAGAGAGGCAGGCAGAGAGAGAGGAGGAAGCAGACTCCCCACTGAGCAGAGAGCCTGATGCGGGGCTCGATCCCAGGACCGTGAGATCATGACCTGAGCTGAAGGCAGAGGCTTTAACCCACTGAGCCACCCAGGCACCCCTCATCAAGCATTTTCAAATACCTATTATATTCAGGATACCATCTGAAGTGCTATAGAACATACACAATTAAAATCAGAAAATTAGGAGCACGTAGGTAGCACAGTCAGTTAAACGTCTGACTCTTGTTTCAGCTCAGGTTGTGATCTCAGGGTTGTGAAATCGAGTCCCACATTGGGCTCCACGCTCAGCAAGCAGTCTGCTTAAGACTCTCTCCCTCTCCCTCTGCCCCTTCCCCACCCACATGTGTGCACAAGCGTGTGCACACACTCTCTCTCCCTAAAATAAATAAATCCAGGGCACCTGGGTGGTTCAGTGGGTTAAAGCCTCTGCCTTCGGCTCAGGTCATGATCTCAGGGTCCTGGGATCGAGCCCCGCATCGGGCTCCCTGCTCAGTGGGGAGACTGCTTCCTCCTCTTTCTCTCTGCCTACCTGTGATCTCTCTGTCAAATAAATAAATTAAATCTTTAAAAATAAATAAATAAAATAAAATAAATCCAATTTAAAATAATTTTAAAAAATAAAAATAAAAAATAAAATCAGAAATTAGCTCAAAAAGATTGCAACCCCAAAAAAGAATTAGATAGGCTCATATGTCATGGAAGACATAAGTGCCATAAGAAAAGTATAAATTATTTTAGTATTCATAAATAGCAATGTTATTTCTAGCCAAGAGAATAAGGGAAATTTTAATGGTGGAAATTGAAGCTAAAGTTGAACACTTGAATGTTGCCTATTCTTCAATGATTGTTTCTGAAACCTTAATTAACCCATATGTGATCTGTAAGCAACAAAATGTCACTAGAACTTGAAACTGGTTCATACTCAATTTTTGCCACTATCTGAATGCTTTGAACTTCCAAGTAACAGCAGGAAAATAGAGTATGTGACCATACACAATGCACCATTCTTCCACTCTCCTTCACAGCTCAGTCTGTATATGTGATCTAGACTGACAGCGTTTCTTACATGGTTCTCAAGATCAGTGTGCATTTTGCTCTTATCTCCTCAACCCTTCCTTCAAACTACCTTCACCTTTCTGTTTAAAAGTAAAGCCCTAGAGCACCTGGGTGGCTCAGTTAAGGGACCAACTCGATTTCAGCTCAGGTCATGATCTCAGGGTTGTAGGATAGAACCCCCAAAATGGGCTCCACGCTCAATGAGAAGTCTGCTTCTCTCCCTCCCCTTCTACCACTCCTCCTGCTCATGTGTTCTTTCTTTCTCTCTAATATAAATAAATATTTTTAAAATACATAAAAATTTTAAAAATAAAAGTAAAGTCCCTGGGGTGCCTGGGGTGACTCAGTTCACTGAGTGCACTGAGTTCACTGAGTTCACTGAGTGTGCAGTTCACTCTTGATTATGGCTCAGTTGATGATGTCAGGGTCCTGGGATCTGCCCACACTGAGCTCTGTGCTCAATGAGGAGTCTGCTTGAGATTCTCTCCCTCTCCCTGACCCTCTTCCCACTAAAAAAAAAAAAAAAAAGGAAAGTCGTCTTTTATTATGACTTTTTTCTTTTTTGTTTGGTGGGTTTTGTTTTGCTTACATTTTTGGTGCTCCAATTTAAAAACTGTATAAATTTTAAGTGATTCATTCCACGAAAATTTAATTTTTAAAAACTTACTGGTACACCTGAAACTAATCCACACTGTGTATCAACTATACCTCAATTAAAAAAAAAACACAAAATTTCTGTTAATTTATAATTCATGACATTATAATAAATATCCGAAATATCTGAATCTTTTAAATTGGGAGAGTAGCCTTCATATCCAGTATGAAGGACATGAGAGAATAAAAGCATGAAGGGAAAAAGTTCACACTATGAATGAGAAAGAACAAGCACCCTGGATACATGTGGTGGATAAAATTAAGAGACTGTTGGGAATAAAGGTCTTAACCATTACGCTATGCAACTGTGGAACAAATGAAGGCTTTTGAGCCTGTGAGTGACTTGAGCAAAAAAAATGCTTTAAAAAGATATACCTTAAAAGGCTTAATACTGCTTTAAAAAAAAAAAAAGTTGATTCTCACCAAAATGCAAGACAATACAAATGAAAATCTCCAGGCTGGGCACCTGGGTGGCTCAGTGGGTTAAAGCCACTGCCTTCGGCTCAGGTCATCATCCCAGGGTCCTGAGATCGAGGCCCACATCGGGCTCTCTGCTCAGCGGGGAGCCTGCTTCCTCCTCTCTCCTCTCTCTGCCTGCCTCTCTGCCTACTTGTAATCTCTCTCTCTGTGTCAAATGAATAAAATAAAAAATAAAAAATCATTAAAAAAAAAAAAAGAAAATCTCCAGGCTTTTTTTTTTTTAAGAAAATAACAAGCCAACTTCCACATTTCTATGGAAATGCAAAAAACCTAGAATGGCAAAACAATCTTAAAAAAAGAATAGGGCGCCTGGGTGCCTCAGTGGGTTAAAGCCTCTGCCTTCGGCTCAGGTCATGATCTCAGGGTCCTGGGATCAAGGCCCGCATCAGGCTCCCTACTTGGTGGGGAGCCTGCTTCCTCCTCTCTCGGCGTACTTATGATCTCTCTCTATCTGTCAAATAAATAAATAAAATCTTTAAAAAAAAAAAAGAATAGAGATGGAGCACTTTCATAAAATGATGTCAGGACACACTATAAATCTACCGTAACCAAGACACTGTAGCACTAGCATGAGGATAAATAGATCTATAGAATAGAATAGAGACTCTAAAAACAAACCCATACTCACGCAGTCAGTTGAGTTTCAACAAAGATGCCAAAGCAATTCAATGGGGAAAAAGTCTTTTTAACAAATTGTGTTGGAACAATTGGATATCCATATGGAAAAAAAAAGAAATTTTATATTCTATACAAAAATTAATTTGAAATGGATCACTGAACTAAACATAAGGGATAAACATATAAAGATTTTTTAAGAAAATATAAGATAATATCTTTATAACCTAGAACAGACAAAGATTTCTTATAGACATACCAATAAATAGAGTTATAAAATAAATAAGTCACAGGAATATAAAGCACTACATAGAGAACACAGTCAATAATATAATGACTTTGTGTCGTTGGAGATAACTACAATTCTTGTGGTGAGCATTTGGGGATGTATATAAACGTCAAATCACTGTGCAGTATATCTGAAATTAATATGATACTGTATGTCAACTACATTTCAACTCTAAAAATTAAAAACAATTTCTGAGGATCATTAAATCATTAAAAATGATAAGTTATATTTGTTCATACTTCAAAATTTCTCATCAAAAGATACCACTCCTTAATGGTATCGTGGGCACCTGGGAGGCTCAGTTGGTTAAGCAATTGCCTTCAGCTCAAGTCACGATCCTGGAGACCCAGGAT
The DNA here is from genome assembly GCA_002007465.1 of Ailurus styani. Lineage (NCBI taxonomy): Eukaryota > Metazoa > Chordata > Mammalia > Carnivora > Ailuridae > Ailurus > Ailurus styani. Next base: position 60,301 of record LNAC01002034.1, read on the forward strand.
CAAGTCCCGCATCAGGCTCCCTGCTCCACAGGGAGTCTGCTTCTCTCTCTGACCTTCTCCCCTCTCATGTTCTCTCTCTCTTTCTCTCTCTCTCTCAAATGAATAAATAAAATCTTTAAAAAAAAAAAAAGAAAGAAAGAAAATGAATAGACAACCCAAAAACTGGGAGAAAATGCTCACAAAACAAATTTCTGACAAAAGACTTGTGTCCTCTGCACAAAAAGAACTACTATAACAAATGACAAAAAGATCAAAAAAATTTTTTAACTGAGCAAGAGACTTGAGTTGACATTTCACAGAGTAAAGGACAAAAATGACCAATAAGCTAAGAAAAAGATGCTCAACATCATTACTCATCAAGGAAATGCAAATTGAAATCACAATTAGGTACTACCACACCTATATTAGAATGTTAAATTAAAAAGATTGACAGCACTAAATGTTGGAGATGACACGGAGCACCCAGAACTCTCATACATCCATGGTGGGACGTAAAATGGTTTAACTACTTTACAAAGGGCTTAGCCGTTTCTCACAAGATTAAACACATACTACCCCTTTGGCCCAGCAATTTTACACTCCTAGTTAATTATCTAAGATAAATAAAACATATGTACAAAAAAGGCTTATATAAGAGAAGGGAAAAAAACCTAATTACGGGATATTCATTGAATGGAAAACTACTCAGTAATAAAAAATAGGGGTGCCTGGGTGGGTCAGTTGGTTAAGCAATGGACTCTTGATTTCAGCTCAGGTCATGACCTCAGGGTCCTGGGACCGAGCCCCATGTCATGCTCTGAGCTCAGCAGGGAGTCTACCGGAGATTCTCATTCTCTCTCCTCTCCTTCTGTCCCTTCTCCCACTCAAGCACTCTCTCTTTCAAATAAATCAATAAATCTTAAAAAAATAATTAACCACTATTAAATACAATGAAAATGACTTGAAAATATTATGAACAAAATAAGACAGAATTAAAAATTACATAATTCTAGAATATGCAACATAAATCTATTATGAAAAAAATATCAGTAGTAGTGGTTACCTGGAAGGGGGTCATTAGCTGAAAAGGGACACAAAGAGTATTTTTCTCTCTCTTTTTTTTTTAAGATTTATTTATTTTAGGGGCACCTGGGTGGTTCAGTGGTTAAGCACCTACCTTTGGCTCAGGTCATGATCCCAGGGTCCTGGGATCGAGCTCCACATCAGGCTCCCTGATCAGTGGGAAGCCTGCTTCTCGCTCTCCCACTCCCCCTGCTGGTGTTCCCTCTCTCGCTGTCTCTCTCTCTCTCTGTCAAATA
>LNAC01002035.1:0-51115 GCA_002007465.1 Ailurus styani
ACATCCTTCCTGTTTATTCTTCCAAGATAACATACAGCTGGACCCACCTTACCACATCCTAGCTGATACCAACTTTATCAACTTTTCCATTAAGGCCAAACTTGACTTAGTACAGTCAATGATAGACTCTGTATGCCAAGTATATCTCTTGTATAACTGACTTTGTAATAGCTGAAATTGAGAAATTAGAGCAATAGTATCCAGTGGCTCTAAGGTTTGCCGAAGACCTAAGATTTGAACGATTACAATGCCACACAAACAAACTTATGCAGATGACTACTTAGTACAGAGAGTAACTCAGCAGAAGTGTTATATTTGGCCACAATTGACCTGGACCTTAAAAGAAGGATGAGGAAGATCCCTAGAGTTCCCATAATGTACATTTCTAACCATAGGTACAGGATTAAGTGGATGGCAGATGATTATGGAGCCCCTTGGTGCTAATTCTTAAAAGATAAGTTGATTATCCTTTACATTCCTTTACCAACTTTTTCTGTCTCCTGTTCATATAGCAATACTCTATAACAAGAATTATTTCACTTACCATTTGCTCCGTTGTGAGCTGAGTATGAGTAAATACAGTCACTTTTTGATGTTTTAAAATTGATATTTTGCATCATTTTACATTTAGTTGCATCTTTTCATAAATCAGTTGATTGCTCACATAAAAAACATCTTCAAAAAAGTACATAATAATTTGTCATTTGAAAACAAAGTCTTATGTACAGAAGTATTTTATTGGCCTCCTTTTCACCCAATTCATGTGGGAAGGATTTCTATCATAGGGCTATAGGGGGATGACCAAACACATGACACACAACACGGAACAGATGAAGTCAACAGTGGTGTATTAGTCATACATACACAAAACCTGGGGGAGAAGGGTACTGTGCTATCCAGAACCATGTACAGGTTGCATTTATGAACAAAGTGAACAACCATGGACTATGGGAACTAGACTTTAGTATCAAGAAAATAGGATACTCCTTGATTCCTGTGGGAAGATGTGATTGGCTTATTCAAATAACTCCATGGGCTGGCAGGGAACTCAAGGACAAATGGTCTCTGTAATAGGAGGCTGCTTGACTAGGGGTCCATCTGCACAGGAGCAGAGTGAAACGGGAAGCTTGCAGTTGAGCCATTCAAGTTCCTCCCTCTTGTCTCCAAATATCAGGGCGCATGTAATATTAGGCCTTACTTTTAGGCTTTAAGCCACAACAGGCAAATAATACAACAACATGGTTATGATCATTGTATTTTTCTATGTAAATATAAAATATAAAAAGATATACCTTGGGGCACTTGGGTGTCTCAGTCAGTTAAGCTTTCGATTCTTGATTTCAGCTCAGCTCCTGATCTCAGGATCATGAGCTTTAGCCCCTGTGTCTGGCTCCTGGCTGAGTATGGAGCCTACTTAAAATTCTCTCTCTTTCTCTCTCTCTCTCTCTCTCTCTCTGCCCCTTCTGCCACTCCCTACTTCTTTAAGAAAAGGGGAAAAAAGTGAAGAAAGGGAGAAAGAAAAGAAAAGAAAAAAGAAAAAGAAAAATTCAAACAAAACATGTCAGTTATAAAGATAAGTCAAATTCTCTAATAACATAAAGGAGAAAGAAATTAATAAAATGAATCTGAAATTTAATTTGCTTTATAAAATCTAAACTTAAACCCTGAAAAAAAAGTACAAAATGATACAGATAACAGTAGACTGCTAGCCAAACTCACAAAGGAGAAAAAAAAAAGATTTTAAAATATCAATAATGTCAGTATGTAATTTTGGTGCAATGCTAAAAGAATATATACCATAATCAAATAGCTTATCGCCCATCTCAGGAATAAAAATATGGTTCAATTTTTATTGAAAATATGTTTATTAAAGTATCAGGTCCAATGAGAAAATTATTTTGTAACAAAATTGGCCATAGTCATATTAAAGTGTTATACTCTTATTTCTGTTTTAAAAATCATGAAATTGGGTCTAGAAGAATATTTTCTAAGCAGAAATTTTTTGGTGGAAGGAAATAAAACTTAAGGTAAAGACATGAAATTCAATAATAAAATAGAACTAATATACATTTTCTAATTATTATTATATTTCATATGTCATTTTCACATTTTCTAGACTCTCTAGCAATTCAAGAAAACAAGCAAAAAGAAACATGATAGAAACACTGGAAAGAAACCACTAAAACTGATGCAAGAAGAAATGTGAATCAAACCACAGTAAAATACCACTGGACATCCACTAGAAGGGCTATCTTCAAGAAGACAGATAATCACAAATGTTAACAAGGATGTGGATAAATTGGAAGACTTGGGGTGACTGGGTGGCTCAGTTGGTTAAATGTCAGACTCTTGATTTTGGCTTAGGTCATGATCCCAGGGTCTTGGGATAGAGCCCTGCATCAGGCTTTGTGCTGGGCATGGAGCCTCCTGCTTGATATTTTCTCTCTCCCTCTGCTTCTGTCCCCCGCCCCCCGCCCCAAGGAAAAAAAAAAAAACCACAAACAAAAAAACCTGAAAGCCTCATACACTTCTGATGGGAACATAAGATTTACAGACTTTTAGAAGATCTAAAAAGTTAAGCATAGAGTTACCACATAATCTAGGAATTCCACTTTCAGGTATGTATATACCTGAGTGAAATGAAAATACATGTCTATACAAAAACTTGTATAGAAATGTGCACAACACTGATGATTCACAGACCTGTATCCCTGAGCAAATAATAATAATAATAGTAAATTTAAAAAAAATAAAAAAATAGGGTTCCTGGGTGGCTCAGTGGGTTAAAGCCTCTGCTTTCGGCTCAGGTCATGATCTCAGCATCCTGGGATCGAGGCCCGCATCGGGCTCTCTGCTTAGCAGGGAGCCTCCTTCCTCCTCTCCCTGTCTCTCTGCCTGCCTCTCTGCCTACTTGTAATCTCTCTCTCTCTGTGTCAAATAAATAAATAAAAATCTTAAAAAATAAAAATTAAAAATAAAATTAAAAAATAAAACATATAAGAAACAAACAAACAAAGAAATGTGCACAACAGCTCTATCATAATCACCAGAAAGTGGAAACAAAAACAACCCAATGCCTGTCAACAGATGAATGGATAAATATGGTATATCTGTATCTTGAAATATTATCTAGCCCTAAAGTGGAATGAAGTTCTGACATATACTTCTCCATGCATGATCCTTGAAAACATTCTAAATGAAAGAAATGGAACACAAAAGTCCACATTATATGATTTCACTCATATAAAATATTTAGAATAGACAAATGTACAGAGACAGAATACAGATTCAAGGGTGCCAAGGGATGGGGTGAGTGTCAGAAACAGTGAGTGATTTATCATGGTATCCTTTGGAGGTGATGAAAATATTCTGGAATTAATGATCTGAATACATAACTCTGTGAATATCTTAAAGCCCATTGAATTGCACTCTTTAAAACAATGAATTTTTCAGTATGTGAATTATCTCTCAATAAAGCTATCATTAAAAAACACCCAGGACTGGAGTGTCTGAGTGGCTCCATCAGTTGAGCATCTGACTCTTGATTTTGGTTCAGGTCATGATCTCAGGGTCCTGGGATCAAGCGTGTGTTGGGCTCTATGCCCAGTGGGGTCTGCTTGAAGATTCTTTCCCTCTCCTTCTTCCTCTGCCCCTCCCCCAACTTGTGTGCTCTCTCTCTTATTCTCTCTCTCTCTCTGGAATAAATAAATCTTTAAAAAAAAAGAAAAAGTAAAAGAAAAAAACAGGCCAAGATGGAGTGACAGAGACTGAATTTACCCTCATAGCAGACACTAACAACTGGAAAAAATGTGTTGAAAAATCTTCAAGAATTTAGACATTTGACAACTGAGGACAGTGATTCCAGGTTAAGAAACAAGGTGAGACCTACATTTGTTCCAACCTGGGGAGATTTTCCATGATACAGCATAAGAGGCAAGACTCAGACATTGTCTAGTAGTTTCCCTGAGTCATAATGATGGTGGAAATTTGAGGACACCAGACCAAATTTGAGACCAAATTTGAGGAACAGCCAGAGTTCCTAGGTCAGAGTTTCTATCCTAAACCCTATGTCCATAAAAGACTTATACGTAATATTCATAGCAGCTTCATCTGTAATAGTCAAAAACTGGAAACAACTCAAATGATCATCAACAGGTGAATGAACAAATATATTGTGATAGATACATACAATGAAATACTACTCAGCTTTAAAAGAAATTAATTATTGGTACATACAAGCAACATAGATAGATCTCAAGATAATTACACTTAAGATTGTGTCTTTGGTGTTGTGTTTCGGTAATATTTTGTTTCTCAGTTTGGTTGCTGATTATCAAGGTATATTGGATTGACGAAAATTCACATGATATGTATACTTTTCTAAATGTATATTACATTTCAGTAAGATAAATTTACAAATCAATGAGTTTTATAGTTTTGACAATAGCTAGTTTAAAAATAATATAGGGCACCTGTGTGGCTCAGTTGGTTAAGCAACTGCCTTCAGCTCAGGTCACGATTCCAGCGTCACGGGATCCAGTACTGCATCGGGCTCCCAGCTCCGCAGGGAGTCTGTTTCTCCCTCTGACCTTCTCCCTTCTCATGCTCTCACTCTCTCTCTCTCTCAAATAAATAAATAAAATCTTTAAAAATAATATAAAGCCCTCACTTGAAATAGGAAAAAAGTTATCCTTGGAAAAAATTTAGTAAATTTATCCTCATGTGAAAATATATGCAAACTTTGTTATAAAAAAATAACTGAATATGGGAATCAATTGAACTCTTAATACTTTCAATATGTATTAGGTCATCCTAAGATTCCTTTGGAAACAAAAACCATGAGATAGAAATGTTGAGAAAAAATGTTTTTTAGAGAGAAAATAGAGGAGAGAGAAATTGCCCTACTCACTGATAATTGTCACTGTTTTTGCAGCAAAAGAACCCCTTCCTAAGCTTAGGAACTCACTCCCCCAAGGAAGCCAAGGACTTCCTAAAAGATTTATAAATGCAAAATCTTTGTTCCCAATCACCGTAGCTCAGGTTTCGGTCAAATGGTTTACACCATGCTGATCATACATGCCCCTCCTCAGGTTGTAACTGGAAATTAATATTGTGTTGACAGGTAGTAGTAGAGGCAGCTGCTACTTCTGGTTTCTAACAGCAGCAGGGGCAAGGATTCCAGTGGGAGTGTCCAGCATCAGGAATACGTCTTACATGGGTCCTGACAGTAGCAGAAGAGGCTGGAGAATGAGTGGAAGCATTCTTCCTGTCTGGGTAAATCTATGCCTATTTCTCCAGCACCTCAAGAGATTCTGTCAGCTACCACTCTCTTTAATAGTCCTTTCTTGTCTGTATAAACCCATCATTCTTGAAGAATGTATAAGAATATATAGTATATGACAATGTGAATGAGAAGTGAAGAATATATAGGGTATGAGAATTTCAGGGGATTGGGGAGGAACTAGTTGCTTCTAATAGTGGTGGACAACCTAAGCACAGACTACCAACTTGAAAGGGTAAGATCCTTAGCTCAAGGTATAGATTTAAAAGCAGAGACTTTTATTAACTCTAATACAGTTACAGTCTCATCCCTTGCACCCCAATGCTGGGATAGTCAATGAAATAAACCTTGTGGGGTGCCTGGGTGACTCAATTGGTTAAGCGTCTGCCTTCAGCTCAGGTCATGATCCTGGAGTCCTGGAATCGAGCCCCATGTTGGGCTCTTTGCTCAGTAGGGAGCCTGCTTCTTCCTTTCCCTCTACTCCTCCCCCACCACAGCTCAGGCTTCTCTTGCTCTCTCTCTCTCTCTCTCTCTCTCTCTCTCTCATAAATAAATAAAATCTTAAAAAATAAACCTTTTAAGTTTCAGTAAGGCAATAGATCATATGCCCATTAAATTGTTTTCTATTATTATAGCTTCCAAATTTTTTCTAAAATATTTGTTGTTATGTTTTATTCATGATGGTTTCATTTTTCTTGATCTTATAAGTGGAATATTTCACATTCACATTATAACATGTTATTACAGGGAATATCTAATAATTCTCATATGTGGGTATTAAAATCATTCACTTAAATCTCTTGGTTCTAAACAATTGTCAAATAATTTATTCATTTTCCTGGTAGGTACATTGCCTATATGTAATAATAATTCTCAGTCTTTCTTTCCAATATTTATATATTCTTTTCCCCTAGAAAACATATTGCCTTATTTATTTGTATACATCTTTTAATCCCAAGTATACTAAAATATTTTCCATTTTTGAATAAATATTGAGTTTTTATTTTCAAATACTTTTCCAACATCTTTTGAGTTTACCCTATTTTTCTTTCAATTTGTCTATTAATATGGTGAAATATGTCAACTGATTTTCTATCACTGTTCTGTCTTAATCTGGGCCACAACATTTTATTGTTCTCAGGGGACAAAACTAAGTGATTTAGGAAGATTTCAGGAACTGACTTGAGCCTACACCTCCAGGTCCTTAGCACTTCCTAGAGCTGACCTGGCAAGAAACAGAGTAGGAGAAATGATATTTTCCTGTTTTCACTTCAACCTGCCCCAGGGCCAGAAAACGCACAAGCCAGAGTATGAAATGAAAAAGAATAATAATAGCAATTTAAGAGAAGAAAAACCACCCACTTTGTTAGGGAGGGGGTGGATTTTTTTATTGTTCCTTCACCAAATAGGATCAATGGTGATTTTATAAGGATCAACTAACTTCCCTGTTACCTCTTACCTTATCTGAGTTTTGTTCCTTAAAGATAGTACTTGACCTTTTATGTTAGTCATGTTCCAACTCTTTTTTTTCTTTTGTTCCAACTCTTATATTAGGTTTCCAATACAACATATTCCACTTCTTGGAAGAGCTAGTAACTGATGGCTTACGCTATCTGTGTGAGCAGCACTGACCTAGCAAGTAAACTTCCCTAGGCATGCCTACTTGATGGTGGGAAATTTTTCATATAACTATGTGCACTCATGTTTGAAAATTATAGTGATTCTTAAAATCATCTGTCTACTTATTAAAAATGAATGGTTTCCTTAGAGTAAAAGGTTAAAACTTGAATACATTTCAAAGTACAAATTGTGCTCTCCTATCATAAATATGTTGTAATCTTCTAATATTTTCCATAGCAAAAATAATGTATGCAGGGAACAGAAAGGATTAATTTTTTTCTTCATATCACTCTCTAAGAGAGGAGAAAAAAATTAATGGTTTTTAAGGCTAGATATTGTTTGTGTCTTTACTAACATTCCTTCACTGACTAAGGAGTAAAGCCATGGTCAAGCCCCAGAGCTACTGATTCCAGCTGTTGTTCCTCCTGCATACTACACAGCCTCACAAAGCTAGCCTCAGTGGATTCAATTCAGTCTCTGGACTCTTAGAAAAACCTCATCAACATCTGATCATTTCTGTCTATCCAGTGTCACTTGTTCTTCTAGGTTCAACTCATCTCACTGTCCTTTGCTCTGATTGCTGCAAAATGTACTGTTCTCCCTTTCCTCTGAACAGCAATAAAATTCAGACTATCATATAAATTTTGGCACCATTTTTTTAATATTATCCAATTATATTCTGATCTAGTACTTCATTGCTTTTAAAGTTTTGTTGATTAGATTTTGCCTCAACCAGCTTCTTCACACTGACAAAAATCCAACATCAAGTTGAGTATCTGATACCAAACATTACCTATGATAAAATAGAATTCTTTGTAGATTCAGAAAGTCCCCAAAGCATGAGGACAGAGAAGAACTTTGGAAATTCATCTTTTCCTACTTCACTGCCTGTGTCCACATTGATGATTGAAGTGAATAAAAGTTTTAATACAGAATATAAAAAAATTAAACTGTAAGAACATACAAAGAAATTAAATGACATTTTTAAATTGAAGCCTAAATAAGCCATAGTTATAACTAGTACAGTGATTTTAATACTATGTTCCTTGTAGTTCTGGGTTCTCTAAGGTGTATCAGGGACTTTGGGGAGATGAAAAGGAAAGAAGACTAAACGTCATCCTCCTCAACACAGCCTGAGCCCGAATAGTTCCACTATCATTTATTTTATGTTTTGCATTGTATATGATATTTCTTCCATAAAAAGATGTTCAGCTGATTAAATTAGTTAATAACTTTAAAAACCACTCATTGGGTTAAATGCTTTTCTTTTAGGTATAAAGAAAACAGGTCAGCTAGAAGAAATAACTATCTGACCTTACCCAGCTTGATAATCTCAGACTTGAAACAAGAAACACATTTAGGAAACCTTTATAAAGAACTGGCTGTTTGTTCAGTACCTCTAAATATCTTCATGCATCCATCATGCAGCCTCCAGTTTAGGGATAGAAAGATTTGCCCTAACAACTGGTTGAGAGATTAGATTATCAAGAAAAAAATTTATTGTACCTGTCCTTTCTCATTCAGAAAGGTGTCGATGCTATTTTTAAAAAGTTAAAAATGTTATTTCTTAAAATGTTATTTAAAAAATATTTTTAATAAAACAGTAAAGGCTATTTTGCATTTTATACATATAAATAATTTTGTTAAAAATATTAATCTAAAAAGCCACATATGCTTTAGCTGTACATCTTTCCCCCTTTAAATTGACATGTTAAAGGGAATAGTTTTTCTGCCATGGGTTTAAGCTTCATGGCGAAGTGATTTCTACCTAAGGAAACCACTTGAGGGCACCAAAGACATTTCTCTCAAAGTCTGCATCCGTTTAGAGGAGGCTGCTTTCCACCTCATTGTAAATTTAGAGGAAGTGGGTGGGGAAGACCAAGGTCTGGGAAAATGACCATAATAATAGTACCTTGTGTTTATATAGCACCTTTCTTCAATTAGCTCAGCATGTTTGGAGATGATTATTCAGCTGGGAGCTTCCAGTTGTGGGAAATGAGGCACAAGGCAAACACGTGGCCTTGGTGGGACAGAGGGTGAGACTAATTCTTATTCATTTCAAATGCTCATTCATTATTTTTACACTAAAAAGCTGATGTGTGACCCTTCCTGGCCATTTCCTTAGAAACAATAAGCTGAGAAGTCAGAGTCCCAAACTCAAACACATTTAATGGAAAGCCTCACGAGTTCTACTAGGAAAAGAAATCATACTCCTCACAGCCAAGAAGGGAACTATAATAGAATTCTTTTCATCTATAGAAGTCTAGTTATAAAGAGACAATTCCAAAGCAAGTCATGAAAATAACATAGCTTAAATAATCCTCAGTTGCATTTTACTTTATTCCTCAAGCAAATCTACTTAAATTTGTATTCTAAATCATTCATTTTCTATCTATTCTCTGCTAAAAAAATGACCAAAATATGATAAGAAAAAAAGTTGGACTTGTATTAAGAAACACTAAACTCTTGTTCCACATAAGAAAATACTATTCTGGAGTTTAATGTGCTAGTGAAATGCTCCAACATGATTTAATAGAGACACATCTAGATAAAAGACCATTTAATTACCAGACAATTAGATCTGGTTTAGTCATTGACTGAGGAGATGGTTATAGAGAAAGTTTCCATTGAGAGCATTTGCAATGACTGATGTGTAATACATGACTAAGACGTTTTTTCCTGCCGAGTCATTTAGGGTCTCACCTCCTTATGAAAGCCTCACATTTTCTCCAAGTATTAAACATGTGCCTTTAACCTCTGATTAGGATGGTGGGCATTTACTCACATGTATGTTTGAGGCTGACAGTCCCTTTACAGGTTTGAACCCAACAGATTCACCCTCCAGGGTCAGTCATGTTTTCACCAAATACATATTTTTTGTTTAAATTTAAGATGATGCTTGAATTTGGCTTTCTTAATAGTTCAAATGATTGTAACAGATGTCTGTTATATAAAGAGTTTCTCCAAGGTGTTGGGGGACTAAAATAATTGCAACCAATTTTCATGTTATGAAAATATCCAACTGAGAGGCTCTGCATATCCTGAAATGAAAAGCAATCAAATCATGCTTCTTTCTTTCTCTCTTATCTTTTTCCCTCCTCTACATTATACCAGTTATTTATTGAATTTTATGGAAAATCTATTTGTTTGTACCTTATTTATTTGGATACCTACCTCAGATGTCTTCTTTTCTAGGACTGGTACAGATTGACTTCTATAAACTGCCTAAAACAATTATACATTATATTTCAACATAATATAAATGTTCAGGATGTGGCATTGGAGATCAGGGGTTTTAAGGGTGCTTGACTACATGAATAGCTCAAAAATACATAAATCTAAAGGTACAAAAAATAAAGTAGTACTTCCTTAGAGTTGTGCTTATCACCAACAAATTCTCATTTTAAGTTATTGATTCCTCAAATTTTAAAGTTAGAAAACCAAGCCACAGCAAGGTAAGGTAACCTGCTCATGTATATGCAGTGGTAGATTTAAATCTTTAAAGCTAGATCTTCTATATAGCATTTATTGCATTGTTTTAATTAATCTTTATAGTCCGTATGGATTTTTTAACTTCTAGTAATCAGTAGGATCAAAAAGTCAAATTTTTTTAAGACAGAGGATAAATTAATTTTATTCCATAAGTATTTTTGAGGCACTACTCTGTGTGGTGCTCTGCTTGACAGATGAAGAGGTAGGGTTTGACAAGATTTTGGAATTATTTCTTATATTTTCTAATCAATTTAGAGAAAATAAACCCTAGTATCTGAAGTTTTAAATTTCCCAATTAGAAGTTTTTCAAAAACCAGGAAAAATCTACATGCAATATTAAATAAAATATGGTGTACCTCTTAAAACTTCTGTTTCATTAAGTTTTTCTCTACAGTTCTTTCATGTAAACATTCGAAATGCAGATTTTGCCTGAAAGTGACCAAGTACCAGATTTCATTCAATATTTGAGAGCTTTAATTGTTATTATTCACACATATGTAATCTGTGACTTCCTGAAGGTAGGGATTTTATCTTGATCATCTCAATGTCTCACAGCATGGGTAAGACTGACCCATAGCATGGGTAACGCCTGGTAAATAAATAATGGAAGATTGGGTCAATATATAGATGTTTATATGTTACTATAGGGTCACTCAAGGACAGAGAAAGGAGATAAAAAGGAAAATGACCAAGGATCAAAATTTAAGAATCAACTACACTTAGGTCATTGCAAAATGGAAAGAATTTGGAGAAAAATATGATAAACAATCAGAAGTTTGGGTTGGCAGTAGTGTTAAAGGTTAAAAATGATAGGAAATGTGGTAGTTATTAGAACTCTCCATAACTATTGCAGCTCTCTTTTCTTTATGGTACATTAAAGAGTGTGTCTCCCTGACTTGTTTTGATGAATGAAATATGGTTGAAAGTGTGTGTTATTTTCCACTGAATGTTTGAGAGCCAATGAGAACTTCCCCATGCTTCCTTTTGTTTCCTTTTGGTGACTAACGGTTTAGTCAAAAGCTGCTTCATAAGCTTAGGATGAAGCATGAGAACCTAATGTCCATCAGTGCTCCCTGCCAACTCACAAAGAGCATGCAACATGGCTGAGAAATACATCTTACTTGTTTAAAGACATAGATTGTGGAGTTGTTTGTTACTGCAGCATAACCTAACCTATCCTGACTGATACAGAGAGCAAGAAGTAAGAACTTTGTTATTAGATAAGATTGGTTAAAATAGCCAGAGTTTTAAGTTTTACATTTTTAGGCAGGAGGTAGATTGAAAAACTTAAAAAATGGGTTATTGACTAGAAATTATGGACAAAAGTACAAATTATCCATTTTAAATATTTAATGCAAAAGGAAGAGAATTATCTCTCATGTATTCCTATAAAAATTTCTTTAAAATATCATAAGAAATATAATAATGAGAGAAAATGTGTATTGATATTAGAACCAAGGGAATAGATCAGCAATATGCCAACCCTTTGAATAGTATTAAAGAAGAATATCTGAAATACACACTCAAGAAAGATGGGATTGAGGGAATAACTGAGTGAACTCGTGTTTACCACATAGTTGAAAAAGTCTGTGTTTGGAGAACGCAGATATCACCTAGCAGAACTATAATAACATCTTCTGGTGTAGAAAACAAGACACTAGAAGTGAAGGAGTCTCTGAGGACAATTGTCGAAAGCCTAAATTTCCATCTTACTGACTTTTGGTTGGGGGGAAGTAGAAACTCTCCTTTTGAAGTCACACCCTTGGGTTGCTAAGTAAAGAACAAGCTAAATAAAAAGGGGGTAATATTCCACTGGCCACTGTTGAGGTTAGCTAGAGAGAGGTGTCACTGGCTAAATTATATTTAGCCTGCCATAACAGCCTCATAAAAGAAATTTTTCGGAACAGGAGCAAACCTTCCTACATGGCATACAGACCTCTATTTTCACCAATGGTGTCAGATATATGAGTTGGCAAAGTTAAACTCTAATAACTATAAAATTTTTCCATTTCCTGTAGGGTAGCAGTGACTTAACTAGGGGCCTAAATGATATTCAAAAGCACCCATTTCACCTCTCCAAAATAGAAAAAATATTATCTCTTTCTATAATAGTAATAATCAGAAAAATCACTATAAAGAAGAAATCAGTAAGTAAATATATCTTATGGGACACAGCCACTGAAAGAAGCAGAAGAAGGCTTTAGACCATCTCTAACTAAACCTTCAAAGAAATTTAAGAGGATATTGCCTCTATGAAATTTAAAAAAAGAGGACAAAACTCACAATAGAGAAAAAGTTAAAGATGTGATTGCTAAACAAACAAAAAAAAATGTACACTGGAAGCAGTGAACTGCTTAAAATTTAAAAATTAGAGGATTTTAATAAGTTACTTACAAAAATCAGAGTAAAACAATAAAGACATGAAAGACAAATGATTAGAAATACAGATAACAGAATACTACAGAGTCTGTCTCCTACAACCCCTGGTTGTTCACTCTGCTCCAATGGCAATCCCTGTATGACCATATGTTGAGAATGGTGTCCTTCTCCTCTGGGCTGTGAGTATATGTGACTAGTAAACTGTTGTCAAACTCAACAGTGTACATATCAGAAGTCATGTGTTTGACCATTCCCATAACCCTAGAGTGAGTTTAACCAATAGGGTGAAGAAGAGGCAAATAAAACAAAAAGATTAAAGTTTTACATGAAATAGATTGATGGAGCAATGTCCTGGAGCAGGCGCAAGCTGGGGGACACCAACAGATAGGTAAATCAGTTAATTTTGTTAAGAAAGAGCACTTCATAAAAATAGAGCTACCCTATGGCCCAGAAATTGCACTATTAGCTATTTACCCTAAAGATACAGATGTAGTGAAAAGAAGGGGCACATGCACCCCAATCTTCATAGCAACAATGTCCATAATAGCCAAACTGTGAAGGAGCCTAGATGCCCTTCAGCAGATGAATGGTTAAAGAAGATGTGGTCCATATATACGATGGAATATTATTCAGCCATCAAAAAAGATGAATACCCACAATTTGAATCAACATGGATGGAACTTGAGGGGATTATACTAAGTGAAGTAAGTCAAGCAGAGAAAAACAATTATCATATGGTTTCACTAATATGTGGAACATAAGCAATACACAGAGGACCAGAAGGGAAGGGAGGAAAAAAATGAATGGGAAGAAATCAGAGAAGGAGATGAGCCATGAGAGACTATGGACCTCAGGAAACAAACTGAGGGTTTCAGAGGGGTGGAGGCCAGAGGGAGGCGCTAACAGGGTGATGGGTGTTAAGGAGGGCACATGTTTTGATGAGCACTGGGTGTTATATATAACTAATGAATCATTGAACACTACATCAAAAACTAACGATGTACTATACAGTGGCTAACTGAACATAATAATAATAAAAAAGAGCACTTCACCCTATTATATAGGAGAAAGGGAGGATAGAATGAATGATGACCCAGCTGTACCCTTGCAGGATACTTTGGGTATTGTTAATAAAGAAGGAGGCAATGTCATCTGCTAAAAACAAAAAGAAGAATAAGGATTGGGGCTTAAAAAGTGGATCCATTAGGATACTTTAGCTCTCAAAGTGCATAATTAACAACTAATAGTAATTTCAAGATAATTAATTATCTTACATAATAAGCCTGAAAGCATGATTCCAGGATGAGTTCAAGAGCTCAACAAATATCAGCATACAGGTTTGTCATCTTTTCTTTTTTTTTTAAGATTTTTTTAAAAGGTTTTATTTATTTATTTAACAGAGAAAGACAGCGAGAGAGGGAACACAAGTGGGGGGAGTGGGAGAGGGTGAAGCAGCCTTCCCGCCCAGCAGGGAGACTGATGTAGGACTTGATCCCAGGACCCTGGGATCATGACCTGAGCCAAAGGCAGACGTTTAATGACTGAGCCACCCAGGTGCCCTTAAAGATTTTATTTTTAAGTAATCTCTACCCCCTGCATGGGGCTTGAACTCACAACCCTGAGATCAAGAGTTGCATGCTCTACTGATTGTGCCAGCCAGGTGCCCCTTGGGTTCATCATCTTTAAAACTTTTTCTACCTTCTCCCGAAAGTGGTAGGATGGCTTCTGCAGATCCAAGCATCACAATTTCACATGACTTTCCCAAAGAAGGAAGAAGAAAGTAGAAAAGAAACCACCAGAAGCCAACTAACATCCCCTTAATATCATTGGCCTAAACTGGCCAGGGGCTATCAGAAGACCAGCAACTGGTAAAGGAAATGCAATTCCTGGCTTCAACCAATCACTATTTTTACTCTAGGAGTGAACATTTTGTTTCCTAATAAAAGTGGCGTTCTGTTAGCGAATAACAAAGGGAGATATAATTCAAAGTAAGCAACTTACAGACATTGTTCAAGAGAGTCTAAACAAGTTTTGTAAGAACAGCTGTGGATAATGTCATAATAAATACACAAAACATGAATGAAAGGATTACTGGGCAGCTGTCAATGCAACACTGAAGGTGGAAAATCATTAATTTATAGAGAACATGATATCCTAGATTTGAGATTTTCTTTGGAAAACAGAACACTCTAGGAATTAGAAGTAAACCAGTATGTGGAGTATCAAAAGAAAAAGAAGAATGCTAGAATGTTCATGAAAACAGTGTTGAATGGCTCACCATGTGATCCAGAATGACAGAAGGTAATGGACCTAGCTAGGGGATACCAGAATTCAAAGAAAAAAGGTATGGCTTTGGGCATTTGGAGATCAGGATGAAAAAATAGAATGAGCAGTTGGGATAAAGGAAATAGATTTTAGTAAGCAAAATAGAATCCAAATTCATTGACTTTGGGAACCATTATACTTCAAAGTGTAGACATGCAGATGGGGTCTGAAAATTTTTGATATAAATACAGTGGGTGTAGAGAGGTAAAGACTATCAGAAGGATGTCTGGTGCAGTGGAGAGAGTAGCAGGAATAATTTTTACATTGTTTACACTGTTCTGTATTCCCACTTAGATTGTTTTCTTTCAGGCTGAAGAGTATATCTTCCATTTCTTTCTTATTCTCTTCTAGGAACAGGGGTGATGAGGGTGATGGCTGTGTGGTGTTAGAGGCAGTCCCCTAGGATCCTAAGGTTCTACAGGGGCTTTAAATACCAGTAATCACATTAGATTTGCACAGACTTCAAATACTTTTGTAAAATTGGGAAATAATTTCATATTATTAATTAGGAGATACTATATCTGGATACAATTCTTTCTCTTACAGCATCCAATTATACTCTCATTTTGTCTACCAATGACTCATTTCCTCCAAGTATAATCAATGGCCATGCATAGATTATTCAGGTGCTAGTAGATTCAAGGCACCCAACTCCAACAACATACTTAGTTCCAGAAAGACATTTATGTAATTAGTTTAAAAAAGAAGGGTAGGAAAAAAAAGTCAAACAATAGTCAGGAAGTAAATAAAATGTGATATTTGTACAAGAAATACTCTATACCCATAAATGGCATTTTAAAAATCTATATTAACATAAAAAGAAAGCACAATGTAATTTTTAAAATTAATCCTTTTATGCATGTGAAATGTCCAAAAGATCTGTTTATAATGAAAATATGGGTAATTTTTCCAGTGACTTTTATAGATTTAATATCTTTCCAAAATAAATATATATCACTTAAGTTAAAATTATTATACAATGAATAACAATAATAACAGACCTAAGGCAAACTTTGGCCTGTAAAAAAAAAAAAGGGTCGACCAGAAGGGAAAGAAAGAATGAGAATTATTAAGGTTTCTCCTTTCAGAACACCAGAGGCTTTTTCTTGTGCAGTAGGAGAGACACTCCCACCCTACCCTCCATCGGCACTAGTCCCAGCTTTCCCTCCCCCTCCCTCTCCCTCTCCCCTCCCCTCTCCCTCTTCCTGCCAGGTAGGTGGTGAGATTAGCTTCTGACTCACCATAATTCATATAGCTTCATTTCCTGTTTGGGACTCAGGCCAGAAGATCTGAGCACAGTGTGATTCACCCACTGTTTTAAATAAATATCACCCAAGGCTTTTCCCAGTCCCTCAGGCAATTTCCCTTTGCCCCTTCAGAACAGCGTGCTTTATTACCCTATTGATGCCTTCTAGATTGCCTCATTAAAAACACTTGGTTTTTGGTCAAGAAGACTTTGAACTTTCAGAAGGCTGCCCATGAGTCTATCCCAGCTGTGAGGGTCATGTGGTTTTCCTTGGGCCTCTGTGGAAAGTAGGCAGGGACGCCGAAGGGTGCTCCTCAGGCTGATGACCGGACTTCCCCAGGAGACACATCCGCACTGCTCTCCCCGGTGTTCTCCACCGTAAGTGCTCTACTGGCTCTTAGAAAACAGCAGTATGAGGATGTGAATAATCATAAAACAAACAAGCACAAGCCAACAATGATGACGCCCAGGATATGTCCACGGTCTGCCACTCCTCCAGGTTTTCTCGATGTTTTCTTGACTTTTTCAGGCTTCTTCGCAGGCTTTTCTCCCTTTGAAACGTCATTGATTGTCAAGGATCATTTCTATCTACCTTCTAAGCATTCTGCCTTTAGGACCCCTTCCTCCTCTTGTCTAACTTCCACCAACAGGCTGATGAATTCTAAGCTTGGATATCTGTCTCGGCACTTCCGTGTTCTGAGCAGACCCTCTCAGGTGCCTTTTGTTTGTTGTGTGCCCACCCCCAGGTTCCGCATGCGTTGTTTCTGAAGTCTTGCCGACGCCCCCACAACCCATGTAGAAGACAATTCTCGGGCTACCAGGGCCACTATGCAAGGACATGTCGAGTTTGTCCCTTGGGGCAGACCATAGCTAATGATCGCCACAACAGATTAAAAGCCCAGCTCTCTCCTTTGAGCAGAACAAGTTTCATGGTGCAATTTATTATTCTTCAGAGTTCCCCTTGGAATGGGCGGAGGCTGGGACTTCACCTGAGATTGCACCCTTGACTGACTTCTTCCCTTTCCTTCCCTGTAACTTCCACCACTCCTGGAAGAACTTCTTAGTAAATCACTCACACATAAATTTTTATCTGAGGGTCTGCTGGGAAACCTGAACTAGTAGGTGACTGGACTTAAAATTCATCTATCCACAGCTGCCTGTTTAAACATGGTCACCTGGATGACTCACACGGACCTTAAACTCTAGTTTGCCAATAACTGAACTTACCCCTTTCCTCCTGATCTTGCTTCCCTTTCCCTAAATTATAAATACATCCAGTCATCCAAGATAGAAACCTAGGACTTATTCTAGATGTTTCTCTTCTTTGACCCCTACATTCACTTAGTCACAATTTCCACCCATTTTAACTCATTAACCTTTCTTAAATATTCTTCTTGTCTTCTTGTCTCCATTACCACTGCCATTATTCTTTCAAGCCTTCATTTCTTTCTAGTCTCTTAACCCTCACTTAATACTTAATCCCCCCCAGGCTGGGTCCCCCAGGGTGGTAATCTAACTACCCTTCCCCCAGACCTCAGTTCCTTTCCAGCCTCTTCTGCCACATTCACAATTTCACTACTACTCTAAATAAGTTCCACAATGGTTCATCTCCTCTTTCATATATCTGAGTACTGCTAGAAAAATATCACTCAAACTTATATATGGGAGCCACCTCAAAATTGTAATTTCCAACCCAAACTTAATTCATTTTAGAATGTAAGAGATCTGTCTTCTATCCCATAACCAATCCTATCCCCGTCCCCAAACCTGTTGCCTATGTTCTTCTTTGTCCCTCCCTATATTTTTGTTTCCTCAATTTTCCCAAATCCCATTTTTTTCTTTCAGTGTTTTTTTCTCTCAAGAAAAGATCTGTCTTATCCTGAAAAGCACAGATACACAAACACGTGCATGCACATGCACACTGGTATGCCCACAAACAGCAAACACATAAACTAATCATTCTTTTAACTTTTCATTTCACTTTAGCTACTGTCCTATTGCTTTTCACTATGAATCATCTAGTAATTTAAAAAAAACAGTTGATTGTCTCCACTAGAAAACCTCTGTGATTATACTTTGGAAGTTTTAGCGTAGTTTCATGTTTTGTGTTTAAATCATTGATCATTTGAATTTCTTTTGGTGTAAAGCTTTATCAATAGCCATTCACTTTTTAAAAATGTGGATCAGTTATTCCCTCAAATTTATTAAATTCATCTTTTCCATATTCATTCAAACTTTTGCCTAATTTTGCCTCTGTAAAATGGGGAAAATAGCACCTACCTTCTATAGTTGATTTAAGACTTACGTGACAGTATCTGTAAAGTGCTTAGAAGCAAGTCTAGCATATAGAAAATATACAATATATTTAGCAACTATTATACAAAATATAATTTATATTTTATTTCTGAATTATACCCTTCTTTAACATCTTTTTAAAATTTTATTTTTAAGTAATCTCTGCACCTAATGTGGGGCTCTAACTCAACCCCAGGATCAAGAGTTGCATGCTCCACAGACTGAGTCAGCCAAGCACCCATGAATTATATTCTTATCTATCAATAGACAATACCCCCTTACTAATAATCTTCTGAGAGTCTTTTTGGCTATTCTTGTGTGATGATTTTCTTATTAAAATCATCTGTTCTTGGGGTGGCTGGGTGGCTAAGTCAATTGAGTATCCTACTCTTGATCTCAGGGTCCTGGGATCCAGCCCTGTATAAGGCTTCCCGTTCATTGTGGAGTCTGCTTCTCCCTCTCTCTCTCTGCCCCTCCCTCCATTCACATTCTCTCTCTATCCCAAATAAATAATCTTAAAAAAAAAGACATCTTTCCTTGCTAAAAACCAAACTAAGAAAACGTGGAGTATTTCTAACATATAAATAACTTTAGGAAGATCTGATTTTTAAAATATTTTTGAGTTTTCTTACAAGAAATATTTAAAATATCTCAATGTTATTAATTCTTTTAAAGATTTTAATTTCATTAATTCTAAGCATCCATTTAAACATTACTTTATTTCTACGCTCATTTCTTTTCCATTGGTTTACTTTCCTACTTCTCCACTAAGACTATATCATTTTAATTGTGGTTACTTTGAATCATTTTTTATATCTCATGGGGGTAATTCCCCTCTATTTATCTTCATTTAAAAATAATGTGGCCATTTTTAAGCATTTCCTCTTCCAAATAAATAGAAAACTCAGCTTATCAAAATCCATTTAAAAATCTCTTTGAAATTTTACAAATATTGTATTACATTTATAGACCAGGTCTTCTTACGTTCTCTAGTGTTCTTATCTTTAAAAATAAGAATACTACAAAATTTATTATGATTATCTTGCATTCTTCAATTATATTTATTAATCCATCATTAATTTTACAGTCCTGTTGAATTTACTTCCATATTTTTAAGGTGTTTTAATTTGAAATTAAGAAATATTTTTTTCCATTATATTTTTATTTATTTTATTTTTTTTAAGATTTTATTTATTTATTTGACAGAGAGAGACACAGCCAGAGGTGGAACACCAGGAGGGGATTGGGAGAGGGAGAAGCAGGCTTCCCGCCAAGCAGGGAGCCTGATGTGGGGCTAGAACCCAGGACCCTGGGATCATGACCTGAGCTGAAGGCAGATGCTTCACCACTGAGCTACCCAGGAGCCCCTCCACTATATTTTTAGAATTTGTTTTTGCTTCTAGGATATAATGAAGACTTAATTTTATGTTTCCCTAGTATCTGTCTACCTTACTAAATTCTTTTATTGGTTTTAATAATTTTTAGTTGTTTATCAAGAATTCTTGAAAAAAATGCATACTCAATTGCTGGATTAAGTTTTATATATATTCAAGTAAACCATATGAAATTAGTTGCCAGTTTTAAGCCAAGAAATTTTAAATAGTGAAAATTTCACATGGATATATGTATATGTACCCATATCTGTATATATCTACATCTATATAGATCTATAGGTATATACATATAGAGAGAGAGACAGAGAGAGAGATGTAAGTTTTCATTGTATGGTTCACATTTTATGTATTCCTGCTAAGGTTTTTCTTCTTGATCCATCAATTACCTAGTGACTTATTCTAAATCCTGCCACCATGATGATGTATTTATGTTTTTCTTCTTGTTAGTCTATCAAGTTTTGCTTTATATAGTTTGAAGCTTTGTACAGTTCGAAGCATACAAATTTATGTCTTCCTAGGCAGTTGTTCTTTCAATGATTATGTAGTGACCATTTTATCTCTGTCACTGCCTTAAAATATTTTTTCTTAAGAGTGTCATACCTACATTAACTTTCATTTGGTGATTTATCTATTGTAAGTTTTATCTTTCACTCTCAATCTCTCAGTGCACTTTCTTTTAGATGTGTTTTTATAACTGATTCTTCCTTTCTTTCCTTTTTATTGAATTTGACAGGTTTTTAGCTGATAAGCTTTGTCTTATTACTGACACATTTACATTTGTATTTATCATATTATTCTTGTTTCTATTTACCCTGTTGTTTATTTGTTTGTTTGTTTCTTTTTTATTCTTTGCCCCAGGGGTACAGATCTGTGAATCATCAGGCTTACACCTTTCACAGCATTCACCATAGCACAAACCCTCCCCAAAGTCCATAACCCAGCCACCCTATCCCTGCCCTCCCACCCCCCAGTAACCCTCAGTTTGTTTTATTCCTTTTTTATTATGTTCAGTTAGCCACTGTAGAGTACTTCATTAATTTTTTATGTAGTATGTAATTTACCATATTGCTTCTCAGATGTTTTTTTCTACTCTTTTATTTACTAATTTTGATATTAATATATTATATTTCTGTTGTTACCTGGTTACCCCAAATTTGTAGCATGTTTATTTGCTAATGTGTAAAGTTAATTATAATCTCCACTCTTCTCCCAAAATATCCAAGAGCCTTAGAACACTTTAGTTTCAATTATCCACCCTTCATCTTATGTCACATTGTTGACCAATGTTTGTTGCACCTGTATATGCCCTCCACTAAATTAGTGTTCATCATTATTATTTTATATAGTTAATGCTGGTTCCTATTTTTCCTCATGTTTACCAATTCCTACCATCTGTCTTGCATATCCTATCTTCTTTTTGTTTTTTACTGTTTTTCTTCTAGAAGTATATTCTTTTTTTTTTTAAGATTTTATTTATTCATTTGACACAGAGAGAGAGATTACAAGTAGGCAGAGAGGCAGGCAGAGAGAGAGGAGAGAGGAGGAAGCAGGCTCCCCACTGAGCAGAGAGCCCGATGTGGGACTCGATCCCAGGACCCTGGGATCATGACCTGAGCCGAAGGCAGCGGCTTTAACCCACTGAGCCACCCAGGCGCCCAGTATATTCTTTTTTTTTTAAGATTTTATTTATTTATTTGACAGAGAGAGACCCAGTGAGAGAGGGAACACAAGCAGGGGGAGTGGGAGAGGGAGAAGCAGGCTCCCTGCTGAGCAAGGAGCCTGATGTGGGGCTCGAACCCAGGACCCTGAGATCATGAACTGAGCCAAAGGCAGACACTTAATGACTGAGCCACCCAAGTGCCCCCAGAAGTATATATTCTTTAGATGCTCCTTCAGCAAGAGTATATTAATGGAAAGCATGTTCTTTGTAGAAACTTAGTTTTCATCTCCAATTGTTTAAAGAACCTCTTTTTCCTCAATGTCTTGAGATTCATTGTGCAGTATTTAGCTAAATCCAGTTTTGTCTATACTTCCCTAGACTCCTTAGGCTTCCTGAACTGAGTCTCTGACACTTTTGTGCCTTCTTTTATTTTTCAGAAAATTCCACCCATTACTTACTTAAAATTGCTTTTCTTCTCTTTAATATTGCTTTCTCTTTATTCTATGCTTTCAGAACTCCAGTTGGCAATACCACTTGAACACCCGGGCAAGAGGAGTTCCAGTCTTAGATCCCATGCTTTTAGAGGGCCTGCTTTCATCACAACTCACACACACACACACACAAACACACACACACACACACACACACACACACACACAATATTTAAGAACAATTGTCACTTGTAATTCAGCATTCAATGATGGTACAGTGCAACCTAAAACTTTAAATATCTGGTCTTACAATTAACAGCATCAAGACTCCAAGAAATCTTCTCTTTTTGAATTTTTTGGGAAAAAAATTGCTTTGAAATGCCATGAATGTCCATGGGTATGTGACGGCCATTGTCTAAAATAGACAATGCTTCATAGTGAAAAGAAGATATGAGGAATAGAAGAGTTAGTAGGAGAAGACTACATAATTTGCCAAATTCTTCTTTTCCTAAAGAATGAGTATAAAAGATTCTTCTGTAACATAATGTATTTCCAAGTAGTATCTTGGGTCCAGTTTGTCATTTCTTTTTTTTCTTTTTTCTTTTATTTTTATTCCAATTTATGATTCCGTGATACTTGGCATTTAGCTTGGTCTGCAACTTTTGCACATGGTGATTGAGGAGCATTTTCTAATATTTAGCAATTCAGGTTATTCTTAAATCTGTATTTGTATACACATAAATTCTTGGTATGCCAATCCTTTACATTACTGTATGGCTCTAGGTATCACGTTATGAGATGGTAAAATTCATTACACGAGAGCAATTAATTTGATT
This sequence comes from Ailurus styani, assembly GCA_002007465.1. Taxonomy (NCBI): domain Eukaryota; kingdom Metazoa; phylum Chordata; class Mammalia; order Carnivora; family Ailuridae; genus Ailurus; species Ailurus styani. Next base: position 22,960 of record LNAC01002035.1, read on the forward strand.
TAATTAAAATATTTTAGTTATCCATGGCAATAATTTCTTAAAGTTAATTCTAACAATATTAATTTAATATTAATTTTAACAATAATTTATACATATCTATTAAAAAATCTAGGTGTGATATAAAGTTCTTAGGTCATTCCCAAATCTAATAATTATTTAAAAAATATGAATTTAAAATATATAACAACTATGGTAACTCAAGGACAGTTTTCTCATTTGACATAATTGCCGCTGAAAAAAAATTATATAAATATCTTGTTTTTAATAATATAACATTGGCCTTTTGAAATGAAGAAAAATATAATTTTAAAACTTAATATAATGATTTATAAATTGTGTTAATTTTTGTATATTATTTATCCAAACATCACTGGTCCATCACCAGAAACCCCAAAATGCACAATAATAATTTGTTAGTCATCTTTGATAATCTGATCATTTTTAGTTCTAGAGAAGTCATAACATAACACATTTTTATATTTATGAAGTTATATTTCTCAAGGGAGGAAGATATAAATTATTTAATAATTTGTTAGCTTGAATTCTAACTCTCAAATATTTATGTATGTTTTATGTAAATCTGCATTTGTACTGACCTGGGCCCCACAAATATCTACCAGATACAATAAGCACTTGCATTTTATTCATATACAAAAATTCTACACTTTTAATTCTCACACATACACTTGTGTTATAGATGTCACGATTTACACATTTTTGTATTGTATATTCATTAACAAATTTTTGTAAAACTAGTTAATTTTAATAATTTTCTTTTTAATTTTTTCACTAAAATTAGAAGTGATTTATATGCCATCATTACAGTATCACAGTAGTCTATACTTGCATATTTTCTTTTAGCTGTGAGTTTTAGACTTTCATATACTTTAGTGTTTCTATTTAATGTCCTTTTATTTTAAATTGAAGAACTCTCTTTAGCAGTTCTTGAAAATCAGGTCTAGTGATGATTAACTCCCTCATCTTTTGTTTGCCTTAGAGATTATATATTCTCCAGTTTTGGATTGACAGGTGCTAAATACAGTATTCTTGGCCGGCAATTTTTCTTTCAGCCCTTTGAAAATATCATTTTACTCTGTTTGGCATGCAAGGTTTCTATTGAACAATCTGCTGATAGTCATGAGGGCTCACTGGTACCTGATGAGTTGGGATTTGTTTTGTTTTGTTTGTTGCTTTCAAAATTTTCTCTTTGCCAGGATGCTTGGGTGGCTCATCGCTGGTACATGATGAGTTGAGATTTGTTTTGTTTTGTTTGTTGCTTTCAAAATTTTCTCTTTGCCAGGATGCTTGGGTGGCTCAGTCGGTTAAGTGTCTGCCTTCAGCTCAGGTCATGATCCCAGGGTCCTAGGACTGAATCCCACATAGGACTCCTTGCTTGACCAGGAGCCTGCTTTTCCCACTGCCTGACATTCTCTCTGCTTGTGCTCAATCTCTCTCTCTCTCAAATAAATACATTAAATATTTAATAAATAAACAAATAAATAAATAATATTAAAGTCATTTCCATTTTCTTTTCTGTAAATTTTGTATTTATATACTTTGGTCATTTTCTAATGGTTGTAGGACTTTCGTTGACTTGGAGCAGCTAACCCCCATCATATTTGCAAGTGAAGCACTGAGATTATCCTACTTGGACACAATCTCAAGCCAGATGCTACAGCAATTGATTTAAAAAGTAAATCTATTTATGCTACTGACCTATTAAAATCGCTTGGGTGGCTCCTTATTAACAAAATAATCTCAAATCTTATAAAATAATAATGTAAAGCTCTCCAAAATCTGGCTCCTATTTATCTCTTAATTCTCAGCTTTAGACATCAACTATTTCACACTTACTACAGTTGCAACATTGAACAGCTTCACATACCATGTTGCTTTCCCAATGCTGTGTTCTATTCCTATAATTCATTCCTCTTCGTCCTCATTTCAGTCACCAACCTCTTATCCTCTAGCCTATAATCACAGCCTTTTCTGAGTTCATTTCTACTTATCCTCTTTGATGCATTTAAACCATAACTTCTTTTAATCTTTTAAGGCAGATCTGGAGCCATTCCTCTGCACACTCAAATTGCCTATTGTAACTCTTAAAATTATCTGATTGGGGCACCTGGGTAGATCAGTCAGTTAAGTATCTGACTCTTGATTTCAGCTTAGTCATGATCTCAGGGTTGTGAGGCTGAGTCCCAGGTCGGGCTCTACACAGGGCATGGAGCCTGCTTGGGTTTCTCTCTCTCCCTCTTCCTTGCCCCTACTCCTACTCCCTCTCTTAAAAAAATACATCTGATTGTGTGACAGTCTTTTCATTGGGCTGAGAACTTATTGTCAAGGACTCTATTCTATTAATCTTTGAATTCCTAGAATGTAGAATGTATACATCAATGGTATTTATTAAATATATGAATGTACCCGCCAAGTAAATTAGCATAACTGTCCCCAGGGATAGAGATTTAGAAAAAGTGTGGGAGGACAAAATGGATGCAACAGTGTACTCTTCTTCCTAACCACTCCCTGCCTTTCACCAAACACACTTTAAGCAGATGTATTAGTTTTGAGTGTGGTTATACCAAGAAGCAGTGGAGATACTATGGCTAAAAAGGAAAATGCACACACATGTGTGTGTATGTGTGTGTGTTTTCAGAAGGTCATTGAGATGGTAGGACACACACATAAAATAAACCTGGGAGGGTTCATACCTCTCAAGAAATAAAGAATATTTTCATCTGAAATGAACTAATATAATTAGTATGCATTAGCAATCAGCATCATCATGATAACATAACTGATATTTTGAGGAGTATTTTTTTAAGTTTATTCCTACCGTTGAGATGACTCAGGTGTTTCAGAAAACAAAACCAATAAAAAGTACAAATGAGTGGATAAGTATGCCATGAAGGCCAGTCTTAGATGATCAAAACTCTATTTCAGTTACTGCCGGTATTACAAATGTCCCCTTCATAAGTGCTACTCTAAACAGTTAACCAGCACAATATTGGAGGTCCATGTGGGCTCTTTACTTGGGCTGAGGGCCCCAGAAAATTGGAAGAATTCTGAGAATCAGTATGTTCTCTTTTCACTATACTGTCATGGTTACCACAAGAGGAGATATTTAATTCAAAATACTGGGACTGAATCTTTTGTTGAGGTTATCTGATATCACGGAACTCTTGCTGAAAGTAGATCAGAGAAAAAAGGAAGGAGAGTATGCCCAGGCACATACTAATGGCCAGTTTCCTGCATTGCAGACAAAATACATTTCTAAATCCATCAACCATTTTACGTAGGGCACCAAATTATAAGAAACAGATTAAAATAGACCTAAGGGGAGAAAAGCATAGTGGGGAAGAGAAAAAGATGTTTTGTTACATTTGTTTTGTTCTAGACTACTGGAGGCTTCCATACTCAAACAGCTAAACAACTAGCCTCAGAAAATAAGAACTAAGGCAATTCTGGCCTTTAGGCAATGAAAATCAGGGATACACGTTGTCAGCCCTCATTCTCTCTCTCTCTCTCTCTTTCTCTCTCTTTTTTTCTCTCTCATTTCTGTTTCTCTTGGACTATTGATTTCACTCTTTCTTATAAGCCAGTGACTTTACATGGTGGGAAATACTGATTCTAACAGCAATAGGTTCAGAACCTCACAACTTCCGAAGAGTGAAAATAGAGATCTTACTCCACAGCTCCTGAAATGAAATATTCCTGGAACAGAATGCAATTAGCCAGTCTCAGCTTGAACCACACAGCCACCACTTGGCTAAGTCACTATGACTTGTGGGGGTTGGGTTTGGGGAACTATGATGGGTGCAACTTGGATTGCGTCTACTCCTTTGCTTAATTATTGCATTTGCCTAGGGCTGGTGTCAAGGGGTGTGGAGATGCTCTATGAGAACCACAGGCTGGGAGGTAGCAAAGGGGGGATTATTAGCAGAAAAGGGGAGGAATTGGGGCAGAAAAAAAAAGACATCAACTTCAGCAATGACCAGAATAACATTGATTTTATGGGACGTTATGTTCTGTTTCAACAGTGCTCCTGACAAGTGAACTTCGTGACCTTACAAATTGGGGACTGCCTGTATCTGAAAAATTACTCAAGGGAAAAAAGGACAATGGTTGTGGACAAAGTGCATCATGTCATTTATCATCTGTTTTCCCCTTGAAGAACAGGTGTGGCTTTCCTTTGGGTTTCTGTTTGTTCCAATGAGGTTGCTTCCTTAATTGATAGGCCAAAGCCATTGCCCTTTCGGTCAAAACCCAAAGTCAGTCTGATTGTCAGCAATAAAATCTCTCCTATCCTCTGAGGAGTGAATCAGAAAATTCTTTAGAGTGTCAAACATATAGATTATCTTGTTCACAGGTCAATATTTACTACATATGATATCAAAGTATAAATTAACACCATAAAAATAGTTTATAGTCTCTATAGGTTATTCTAAAATAACTGCCTTAACGTTCATGTTAGAATGGTCCCTGTGATGAAAGTTTTGTAGTAGTTATCCTTATACTATATAGACATATTTTTGTTAGATAATTACTACATGGAAACAATATGGTGTGTAGTGTATTTGTTTTTTATATAAATGCCAAAATAATATAAATGAATACACCCCAAAAGCTATACTATGCTTTTTTGACCATATAGCCCTGTCCTAGGGCACCTGAGTTACTTATCTATTCTGAAGAAAAACCTATAGGAATACAATGTAGGAAAGTTACTCAGATTTTTGGCAGATAACTCTGGAAAGATTTTTTAAAAGTCATTTCATGCAATTGTTTTACAAATGTTAAAAAAAAAAAGGAACAAGAACATGGAAAGTTTCCCAAAATGCAAAATGCAAAATCCAACAATCACAACTGAAATACAGTTCATGACAGCTACCAGATTCTCAACAACTTCCTAGGGAAAAGCTCCCAGAAAAAAATTAACTTTTTGTTTGTTTGTTTGCAGAGTTAAAATACCCTCCTCTCATGCTTTATTTTCTTTCTTTCCCTTAACTGTGAAAGAATGTAAGATTTCATAACAGCAGACATTCCACTTGCTTTTGATTGAGTCACTTTATGCAGATAATTTGACCATGTTGAAATTAGAATTGAGAAAGAAAATGTTCTTCCTATCACTGGCATTCTTTAAACACTCACCGGAGCATCTGAGGTGACAGCATGGTCATAGAGGCAATCGTGCTCTGTGATTTGGTTGTAACCAACCATTCACTGTCAGAGCCATTGACCTAAGGAATTTCACATTGGAAACCCTGTACATACCCAGTGTGAAACAGCTCAGATTTCAAGTAACCCTCAGCTTGTATAGGGACTGACCTTAGCTTTGTAGTAGAAAAAAATATGTTACAAACCTTGTCGTGTCTTTAACATTTAAAATGCTTCTGTGGGGCACAAATGTTTTATTACTTCCTTAGCTCATGGTAAGAAACCCACTGACATTTAAATCTGCTCTCTTACAAAGCTAAACTTAGCCTCATTTTGACAATTTACTTTGGCCTTAAAGTATTTCCTTTAGTCAGATACCTTCAATAGTCTAACTCATCCACTGGCATGGATGCAGTGTTAAATGGAATTAAGGAGGGCGCCTGGGTGGCTCAGTTGGTTAAGCAGATGCCTTTGGCTCAGGTCGTGATCCCGGGGTCCTGGGATGGAGTCCCACATGGCGTTCTCTGCTCATCAGAGAGCCTGCTTCTCCCCTCCCTCTGCCTGCCGCTCTGCCTACCTGTGCTCTCTCTCTCTCTCTCTGTCAAATAAATAAATAAAATCTCAAAAAAATGGAATTAAGGATTCACAAGCTCATGTGATTATCATTTCAATTCAAAAGAAAATTGGACTTCTGGGAACTGAAAATGGACTTATTTCATACAATTTGTGGTGATTCTTGTGATTTAATTTTGACTAATTGTCTAATGACCAGGTCTATCTCCCCCAACTTTTAGCCATACCTCTTGAAATTCACAGTTTTAGGGCACCTGGGTGGCTCAGTAGGTTAAGCCTCTGCCTTCAGCTCAGGTCACGATCTCAGGATCCTGGGATCAAGCCCCACATCGGGCTCTCTGCTCAGCAGGGAGACTGCTTCCCCCTCTCTCTCTGCCTGCCTCTCTGCCTACTTGTAATCTCTTTCTCTGTGTCAAATAAAAAAAAATCTTAAAAAAAAAATTCACAGTTTTAGAAATTCTGTTGGGAGAAGCAATGGCAAGTACCCAAGGCATTAAATGTCTTGAAATTAATTATTTTTCTTTTTGAATGCAGAGAGGCAATAAGTGGAATTACTTCAGTGTTGATTTCTTATGTTTTGATGTATTTTTTTTCTTTTTCTATAACTAGCTGAGATTAAACAGTGAAAGAAATAAAAAGAAAGTGACATCGAATTCAAGGTGAACTTTTTTAAAATATTTTTTTAGATTTTTATTTACTTATTTGAGAGAGAGAGAGTGAGAGAGAGATAGAATTAGGTGGGGGAGGGCCAGAGAGAGAATCAGACTCCCCACCGAGCGGAGAGCCCGATGTGGGACTCAATCCCAGGACTCTGGGATCATGACCTGAGCTGAAGCAGATGCTTAACTGACTGAGCCACCCAGGCTCCCTTCATGGTGACTTTTAATTCCAGCCCTGAGACAAAATGATATGTCATATAGAACAAACTATTTCAATTATCTGAAATTCAATTCTCTGTGTATCATTTAATGACAATTGCTGTAACAACTGCAAAACCTCTTTATTGATTATTAATACATAATAAAATATATTTTCTGATCACAAAATCCAATGAGAATTTTTCTATCATATGACTCTTGGGATAGCACTCTTCCAAGTAGTAATTTAAGGACCAGTCCTATTTCATACTGTGGCTCTGTTTTTTAAAGTTTTCTATTTTTGGTTCCAAAGACAGGGAGAGAGAGAGAGAGCGAGGAAGACCCTGTAAGATGATTCAGTAACCAGACTTAGAAATGGCTTATGTAATACCATGGCTTATATCATTCCATAGATAAGAACTCCATCACATCCACAAAGTGGATAACCTGTATCAATTTTGAATGTTATCAAATAAATTTACATATTAAATTCCTATCAAATGAATTCCCTAGATGTAAGAAAAGTGGAAATGATGGACCTGTAGCATTACCTTTGCCACAAAAAGTAAAATGAATGAGGTTAAATGAGCTCTACATCCTCCTCCAAAAGTCTGTAGTTTAGTGAATAGAGAGAAAATACAGGATAAGATTCAAGGAAGGTAGAAGTAGTCAAAGTTGCAAAGAGCAGCATACAACACTGGACTGTCAATCTTTTAATATTTTTTTAGATTTAATTTATGTGAGAGAGAGAGGATGAAGGAGAGAGAGAGAGAGAGAGAGAGAGAGAGAGAGAGAGAGAGAGAGAGAGAGGACTGTCAATCTTTAGGGGTCCAGAATCATGTGTGATATTTCTCATGATTTCCCACATATTTGCATGTAACTTATGGGCACTTATTAATGTAAGTCGTTGAAGATACTTAAAGCTGGGAGATGTGAAGTTGGGATGAAACTGGTGAAAAGAACAAAATAAGAACGGGGTACTCTTGAAGAAAAAAAAAATAACTTCAATATATGAGCATTAGCCAGTCTTGTCATGGAGAAAAAAGTCAATGTGTAATTGAACAATTAGTTCCAAAGACAACCCCGCTTACCGTCCTTTACACAAACATCTTCATTTCTGTTGATGGACATGGGTCACATCCCCAGTTATGGCAATACAATCACATATATATTATAACAATGAGGTTCTTTCTAGGGAAAATAGCAGGCCTTTAAAGCTCCTATAAAACTTTTATTTTAGATTTTTATATTGGGTTTATTAGTTGTTGGTAGTTTTCTGTTTGTTTTTTGGTTTGTGTTTTGCTTTGTTTTTTCTTTTGCTTTCTTTCTTTTTTTTTTTGATGAAAAGCAAACACTTATAGATCAAAGAGTCTTGCTTTTGTAGGAAGTTTTCCAGAATCCATAAACTATCCATGAGGACAATTCTTCAAACACACAATGATTTCAACAAAATAAAACAAAGCTGTTGGACTTCTGCCCTACGTCGTCAGGGACAAAGGCGTGTCTCTCAATTAGAAAACTGTTTGCTATAGCCTAGCTTCATGATTTGAAACTGCCTGCTGATTTCTATCAGTCCTGATGCCAATCTGAGCCTGGTCTCTAAATTCTAAAGGGACAGTGGATACCCTGTCTTAAAAACATTCTCACTCTCTCACACCAATAGAAAAACAGATGAGCTTTGGGGAAATTTAATAATAGCCAATATTTATTAAGTACTTATTTTGTGCCAGGCACGGCTCTACAATATTTGTATGTGTTAGTACAGTTAATCCTTTCTTTGAGAGAAAATTACTATTTTGGGCCTCATTTCTTTAGATGAAGAAACTAAAGAACAACAAGGTGAAGTATCTTTCTCAAAATAGCAACCTTGGAAAAGAAGTAGAGCCAGAATTCAAGCTCTCATACTTTGGTTTCAGAATCAAGTTCTTAACTGTATCACATATTGCCTATGGTGACATAAAATACCACTATCAGTCATCTTCAGCCAAAAAAAAAAAAAAGTCTGTCCTCAGAGGAAATATTTTTGTGAAAGAGGATGATGCATCTACATTGGAAACTAAGGGTAACTGATACATTCTAGTAGTCTGTGTTCTAAGATGTGTCTTCCAGTATCACTGACATGTAAAGAGCTTGGAAGTCAACGCCCCATCTTTATAACAAGAAAAAACTGAATGTACTACAAATCAACTCTTCTCGGACCTATCAGAGACCTGAAGTTGTGGGGAAAACTACCACCTGCATATGAACACTAAGGTGACTCCAGAGAGCCACAGCTGAGATCTGCTTAGCTGAAGAGCAGAAACCACTAGAACTATAAACCTATAGGAATGGTTAAGTGGCAATTTTGATAAATTTCTGGAGACTGAGTTGGACTAGCCTGTAGGAAATAAATTCTTGGTACCCACAGTCTTATGGGATCCCACAATTTCCTGGGCTTTACTTCTAGGAAACCCTCCTTGTTCTCATGGTGAAATGTTGAGAAAGATCCCCTTCTGGATCTGGCAGGAAAAGGGGAAGAGTAACAATGGTGAAATATCCCTAAAACATTCTCCATAGCAAAGGCCTACTCTCTAGGGAAAAATAAAACATAACCAGAGCCTAATCCCACCTGCCATAACGGCATTTCTATCACTTCATCACCCTGCAGCTTTCATGATTCACCTAAGTGGGTGAAGGGATCTTAGAAACACATGAGAAAGCATGCACTTTTGAGCCCACTCGGTGCCAGGTCATCATGAAATTCAATCCCATTGTGACCTAGGGCTGCAGCAAAACCCACAAACACTGCTTTAGGGCCCTCTTGCATTGCCCAAGAAGATCATGTCTGCCAGCTCTTCATGCAGCTGCAGCAGAAGGACAATGTCTGCTCTATGCCTGTTCGCAAGGATGATGAGGTCCAGGTGGTTCAGGGAAATTACAGCGATCATCAGGTTGGGATGGTAATCCAGGCAGAGAGAAAGGATATATCACCTACATCGAATGGATGAGGCCTAAGAAGGCTAACAGCATAATTATTCACGTGGGCATTAATCTGAGTAGGGTGGTTATCATCAGGCTAAAACTGAACAAAAAGAAAACAAATTCTTGAGTGTAGAGCCAAATCTTGACAAATTGGAAAAGAGAAAGGCAAATATAAAGAAGAACTTACTGAGAAAATCCAGGATTGAATATAATCTGTTGGGTAACCATAGTTTAATATAATTTTTTAGCTAGTATATGCTCGTTTGGAACATTTCAAAATGTCTCTGGAATATTTCATTTCCCTCCTGTTTTGCCACTGATCTGTAGCTCTAGAAATCTACTTATGCAATTTTGATTAATAATTCTATGAATGAAAGTTAAAAATGCTACACACGCCCGTACCCTTGAAGGTCACAGCTCAGGGACACAGGATTACTAAAAGAAAATTTCAGTCATAAGATTACAGAATGGTTTTTTGCCCCAACCTTAGATTAATACTACACTAACAAAGCTGCAGTGGAATAACAGTGGATTGCAATTGTTAGTTTTGCAACGCACAGACTCTCTCTAAGGAGCAGTACTTAGGAAAGTCCAATGTCAACAGGGGAAAAAAAAACAAGAAAATTAGATGCATTTGAAGCCTCTGGCACCTACAGCTACAATAAACATTAGACACAAGCCACTCCTACCTAGATTAACGCAAACTTCACACTAAAGGATTATTTAGTTTTCTTCCTGTTCTCCAATACATAATGTCAGGCTTTCAACAAAAATGACAAGGCATGCTACAAGGCAAGAAAAAATAGTCAGAAGGGACAAAGAAAGACTCAGAATTAGACATGGCAGAGATGGCAGAATTATCATACTGGGAATTTAAAATAAGTATGATTAACATGCTGAAGGCTTTAATGGAAAAAGTGGACAAGATGTAAGAACAAATAAACAATGTAAGCAGAGAGATGAAAACTCTAAGAATTAAGAGGAAATGCAAGAAATCAAAACCAGAATGCCTTCCATAGGCTCATCAGTGGACTGGATATGGCTGAGAAAAGAATCAGTGAGATTAAAGATAGATCAAGAAAAACTTCTCAAACCATCAAGAAGGTGAAAAGATGAGGTAGAAAATGAAAGTTTTTCAAATCATGTAGCTGATAAGAGACTTGTATCTAGCAAGGAGTCTTGACTCATGGTTAAAAACCTATGTGTGGTTTTTCAGGTCTGAGCATGGGCAGTAACAAATGATTTGTTAAGCAAATGATGGAAAGCTGCACTCTGCACACCAGACTGGGTGCACGCCTGGTACATAGGAGTTTCTGAAGGGAATCGTACTTAAGGACTCAAGCTTCTACAGCTGGTCAAGATCATGCTCCTTGCATATTTATGTTCTTAGCCCCAGTGCTTTCATTCTCAGCTCATTTTATCTGAGGCCTCAGACAGATCTTTCCAAACACCTCTGCTGAGAGCTCTTTATACAGGGGAGAGGACAGCTTTAACACAATTTTCCCTACTCCGAATCATAACCCAGTATTTTCAAACTCCTCGTCTTTCCCTCTCTCCCTTTCCCTACCCCCACCATCCATAATACTGCCAGAGAGTTTTGTTTGGGCCTCCTCAACCTTGAGACAACCCTACATCCATGCTGAACTGCCTGACACTCAGGTGGCACATCATACCATGGAGAAAAATGGGAAAGGAGAGTTCTTTGATTTTAGCCTCTTGCTTATACCATCTCAATAAGTAGGTAAGGGCTTGACTCTTCCATTTTTGGCTTGTTGCTTTAAATAGCTACTCTGACACCTGGCAGCTTTCTCTTTCTTCCAGCTCACCTGCACTCCTGACAGCTAAAATAGATTTTAAAAAATTTTACAACGCAAGTGCCTGGGTGGCTCAGTCAGTTCAGCATCTGCCTTTAGCTCAGGTCATGATCCTGGGCTCCTGCTCAGCAAGGAGTCTGTTCCTTTCCCCCTGCCCCTCCCCCAGCTTGTGTTTTCTTTCTCTCTCTCTCTCAAATAAATAAATAAAATCTTGGGTGCCTGCATGGCTCAGTTGGTTAAGTGGCTGACTTCGGCTCAGTCATGATCCCAGAGTCCAGGGATGGAGCCCAGAATCGGACTCCCTGATCAGCGGAGAGCCTGCTTCTCCCTCTCCCTCTGCCTGCTGCTCTGCCTGCTTGTGCTATCTCTTTGTCATATAAATAAATAAAATCTTTTTAAAAAATAAGTAAATAAATAAAATCTTTAAAAAATTTTTTCAACTCAATAATAAAATATAACCCAATTAAAAAATGGATAAAAGATCTAGACAACTATTTCTCTAAAGATATATGCAAATGGACAAAAAACATGTGAACAGATGCTCAGCATCACTACATATCAGAGAAATGCACAAGAAATGAGATAACACTTGTATCCACCAAGATGACTGTAATCAAAGAGATGGATAAGAATGTGTTGGCAAGGGTATAGAGAAGTTGGAACCCTCATACATTGCTAGGGTGAATGTAATATTGTGCAGCTGATTTAAAAAACAATCTGGCAATTCCTGAAAAGGTTAAAATAGAGTTACCATATGATCCAGAAATTCTACTTCTAGCTATGTATGCAAAAAGATGAAATGAAATGCAATGAGATAGAATTAAAAACACATGCCCTTATAAGAACATGTACAAAAATGATCATAGCAGTTTTATTCATAATAGCCAAAAGGTAAGAATAACTCAATATATATCAACTGATGAATGGATAAACAAAATGTGGTATATCCAAACAATGGAATATTACTCAGCAATAAAAAGAAATGAAGTACCATTACCTGCTACAACATAGATAAACCTTAAAAACATTATGTTAAGTGAAAGAGACAGTCACAAAGGACCACATACTATGATTCCATTTTTCGGAAATGTCAAGAATAGGCAAATCTATATAGACAGAAAGCAGGCTATTGGTTATCCACACCTGGAGGGGTGACAGAAGAATTGAAGTGTGATGTTTAAGGCAAGTAGGGTCTCATCTGGGGGCAATGAAAATATTATAAAACTGATTGCCATGATGGATGCATAACTCTGTGAATGTACCAAAAGCCACTGAATTTTATACTTTGAAGGGGTAAACTATAAGTTATATGAATTATTCTCAATAGAGATATAAAAAGATATACTCAAAGTGTTAAACATTGTATACAATTTCTGAATGAACAAGGGTGATAGTAATTGGAGATGTACTGACCATAACAAGATGAGAAATGCCTGAAGCTACCAGAAGCTGGGAGAGAGGTGTAGACTCATACCCCAAGCCCCATCCATCACTGATTTGGTTGACTTAGATGATAAGGTTTTAGACTCAGAGGTAATGCTGAAATAATTCAGATTTGGGGGATATGGGGATAAAGTGAATAGCTCTCAGAAGGAACTAAGCTGCCAACATTTTGATTTTGGACTTCTAGCCCCTGAAACTGTGAGACAAATTTCTGTTATTAAATCTGGCCAGTATGGAGTACTTTGTTATGGCTGTCCAAGTAATACAGATCTTAGTAGCAGAAAGTGGGGTGCTGCTGTGACAAATATCTAAAAATTTGAAAGTGGCTTTGGAATTTGGTAATGTCTAGAGTCTGGAAGAATTTTGAGGAGTTTGCTGGAAAAAGCCAAAGTTGCCTTGAAGAGACTGTTGTAGAAACCTGAATGCTCAACATTCTTCTGGTAAAATCTCAGATAGGAATGAGGGACATGTTATTCATAACTAGAGCAAAGGCAATCCTTATAAAGTGGCAGAAAACTTGTCTGAATTGTGTCCTGTCAGGCAGTAAGTAGAATTTGTAGACAATGAACTCAGATATGTAGTCAAGGTTGTTTCTGACAAAGTTTTGGAGGCATGGTCTGGTTTCACCTTGCTGCTTATAGTAAAATGCAAGAGGAAGGAATTGTTAGCCAGAATTAAAAGAGGTAGATTGATCATGTCAGCAGAAACACTTCCAGTTTGGACTGAAGGAGACAGAGACCAGATAAAATGAAGGAAGACTTTCAGACTTCTAGGATTCTATTGGCAGGAAACAGGTGAATAGAGCAATTCAGCTGTGAGCATGTGTTACTCTTCAAAAAAACAGAAGAATTACCTCATGGGAAGTTCAGAGGCCAATGGGTCCGTCATTGACATTAGGGCTCTGAGGTCAAAGGCTCAAGGCACTGGGCCACTACCTCCTCTGTTCCAAAAGTCAGGGCCACATCATGAGTTCCAAAGGGTGGGGTTACTTCCCAGGCAGAGAAGGATGAGCCACCACCCAGGGCAGCCACCCTAGTAGGTCCACAAGACATTCAACCAAAGAAGGTTAGTCTCAAGACTTAAATTTAATGGAATTTGCCCTGCTAATTTTCTGAATTGTTTAGGACCCATGACTTCCTTTTCCCTTCCTATTTCTTCATCTTAGAATGGGAATGTCTATCCTAAACCTGGCCCAGCACTGTATTTTCAAAGCAAGTAACTTGTCTGGTTTCACGGGTTTGAAGGTGAAGAGGAATTTTGCCCCAGAATGAATCACACCCCAAGCTCTATCCATAATGATTTGGGTGATGTAGATGATGGGATTTTAGAGCTAGAGTTAATACTGAAGTGATGAAAGATTTTGAGGATGTTCAAATAGGGTGAACAGATTTTTCATGTAAGGAGGACACAAATTTAGGAAGCTTGGAAAAAGACTATTATGAATTGAATTGTGTCCCCCACACACTGATACATTCAAGTCCTAACCCTAGCACCTGAGAAAGTCACTTAATTTGGAAATAGAATCTGTTCAGGGATAATCAAGTTCAAATAAAGTCATTAGGATGGGCGCTAATCCAATATGAATGGCATCCTTACAAAGAGGGTAAATTTGGACACAGTTAAACACAGAAAGGGATAATGATGTGAAGATACAAAGAGAATACCATCTATAAACCAAAGAACACATGAGATTATCAAACGCTAGGAGAGGGCATGGGATAGATTCTCCCTTGCAGCCCTTGGCGGAATCAATTTTGCTGACACCTTGATTTCAAACTTCTGGCCTGCAGAATCAAGAGATAATAAGTTCATGTTGTTTAAACTACCCATTTCATGGAAATTTATTATGGAATTCTCAGAATTCTCAGAAATTTTGTCCTACATAAAGAAAACCAGCAATACCAATAACCACTTTCATACAGCAATTAAAAACAAAAATTGTCAGAGGAGATTAAAAAACACTACACAACTGTATTGTCTATAAAAAACTTACTTTATTTTTTTTATTCTTTGCCCCAGGGGTACAGGTCTGTGAATCATCCAGCTTACATCTTTCACAGCATTTACCAAAGCACAAACCCTCCCCAATGTCCATAACCCATCCACCCTATCCCTACCCTCCCAACCCCCAGTAACCCTCAGTTTGTTTTCTGAGATTAGGAGTCTCTTATAAAATAATGAAACAAGATGGGATGGGGAAGGAGACAAACCATAGGAGAGAAAAAACTTACTTTAAATATAAGGATTCAAATAGATTGAAAATAAAGAGATAGAGAAAGATATGCCAGCTAACTCTAATCAAAAGAAAGTTGAAGTGGCTATATTAACTTCAGACAAAGCAAACTTCAGAACAAGGAAGATTATCAGGCATAAAGAGAGAGATTGCATAATGATTGATAAAGGGTCAATGGTGCAAGAAGATATAACTACCCTAAACATGTATATACCTAACATTAGAGTGTCAAACTACTTGAGGCCAAACCCGCTAGATCTGCAAAGAGAAATAGATGAAACCATTATAACTTGGTGGACATCGGGGTCCACAAAGTCACCTCTAAATTGACATTACCATCTGTTTGCCAAGTATTCTTTATTTTTATGATTGCCCTCAATCCAGAAAAACATGGATTATATGCATTAGGACACCTAATACCATGACAAATTAAACATAGAACACATATATTCATTATACCTAGGCATCTTCCTCAAAATACCATCACTTCATTTAATAATTACACAGTGATCAGGACACCTGGGTGGCTCAGTCAGTTAAGTGGCTGACTTCTGCTCAGGTCATAATCCCAGTGTCCTGGGATCGAGTCCCGCATCGGGTTCCTTGCTCAGCAGAGAGCCTGCTTCTCTCTCTGCCTCTGCCTGCCACTCTGCCAGTTTGTGCTCTCTCCTTCTCTCTCTGAGAAATAAATAAATAAAATCTTAAAAAAATAATTACACAGCGATCTTTGTTTTTTTTCCCCAGAAAGTTTCCTCCCAACAACTATCCTCTATACGGTGTGATTAATGTCATCAAGACACCATCATATAGATGGACACCCAATTGAATGCTTCTTTTACTCCCTGGAGCACATCCTGGGACCTTTAGATTCAAACAAAAGAGTTGATTTCTGTAGACTAATATCTTCACCCTCATGGGCATCTGTAAATCTATTTAAGAGAAAATATCATTCTTTTGTTCTAGCCTTTCCTTTTCACCATTATTCATTTTTCAGCTCCTTTTAGATCAGCAAATACCTTTCCTTCTTTTATTTATTTATTTTTATTATTATTTGCCCCAGGGGTTCAGGTCTGTGAATCATCAGGCTTACACCTTTCACAGCATTCACCAAAGCACAAACCCTCCCCAATGTCCATAACCCATCCACCCTATCCCTACCCTCCCACCCCCCAGTAACCCTCAGTTCCGTTCCTTCTTTTAATTCATTATTGGTTTTCATTCAAATCATCCTTCTATCCCAGAGTATAAATGTAAGGTTCAGCAGAGGATTAACCCATATAGGTGGCAGTAAATGAGTCTTGTTAATGCCCTTTGTCCATTTCAGTCAAATAGAGTAAGACTGGATAAGCACAAGCTTATGAGTTTCTTCCACCGGGCAGAAAAGCAGAAACAGATCCAGCTTAGCAAGGTGAGGAGAAACACAGCCTAATGTCCCCTTAGGAAATTGTACAGTGACACTCAAGGATATTGTCATGGCAGCATGTTAAGTAATTATTTTTTCTGAAACTCTTAAATCCAACTCCTGGCACTACAGAATTGGGTAGGGATAAAAAACAGAAAATTAGAAGTAGAGAAAAAGTTTATGTAGGTTCCCATGTCTCACCCCTCTTCCTTACCTTCCATAATATCACAACAACCTGTCCAGTGGAAAATTCCCTCTACTTTCATTCATGTTAAATTTTGGCACACACTTATTCAACCATAGAGGCCATCACTTCCGTCCATTATCACTCTCACTTTTGTAAGCAAGCGTTTCTACTGCTCATTCCAATGTTCTCAATTCACTACTTTGTAGTACTGAACTTTCTTGCATATGATGGTTTTTAGTCCATGTTGGAGTTTACCTGCAATAAAATTAGGAGATCATGTAAGCAAGAAGTCCAAACTGAAATAATGTCCTCTGTGGTATTAGGGGAATTTGCTTCAGCTATCAGATATGCAAATGCAAACCCAGAATGTGTATCTATCACAGTGAAGGGCCATTGGTATCCACCACAGAGCCATGGATTACCTACCAGCTATGGGTAGGCCCAGAACACCTTGGTATGAGGCGCATGACTATATTTAGTCTCTGATGTCCCTGTTAACAGACAGAGCAATTTTTAGTCACCTTTCAAGTTTCTCTATGAGATAGTTAGACACATCATCTTCCTGCCCTTTGTCACATTGCTCAAATGTCTACAGCCTCTGTCTCCTTACCCAAAAGTCCACCCTTCAAGTGCAAATGGGCATTCACTTTTGGGTTCAAGCTGCCTTAGAAAGCAAAAGGGGGTTTTTGATGGATATCAGCATGTTCCACTTTAGTTCCCCTGTTTAAATCCAGGTTTTCTATAACAGAGCAGCCTAGCAGGGTTTCCTTTAATTTTCCAGTCATCTAGAGGATCCTTCTCCAAATCATGTTACCAGTCCATTAGTCCTAATCCAAAAATCCTGGCTGTTGCCACAGGGTGGCAGTAAGAGACTTTTGCCAGAAGCTATACTCAGCACACCTGCCAGGAGCAGCAACTTCCACAATCACCATCTTGTTCAGTCCTCTTACCATTTACAGTTAACCTTCAGGCTCTATCAGCTTTTCTATAGGCCATATTGAACTATGACATAAGAAATTTGTGGGCACTAATATCACTGTTTATCACAGGTCCATAATTAAAGCCAAAATTGCTCTCCGGTGTATCTCATATGGTTTTAAATTAAGTACATGAGTGGGCTCAGGTAATTCTAAAGTTTTCCTATTTAGCATGCCTACTTAAAATGGAGGCGAGGAGCAGAATTGCACAATATCCCTTTCCCAGTGATTTGGATAAGGGAAGGGCCCATTCAGACATCACATCCTTTACAATGATATATTCTGGTAAGAGTGAGACAGTAACCATGTACAATGTGTATACATAAATCCCCACTTTGAGCCATACTTTCACTTGCTAGACTTCTACCCACACATCATCACATTCCCCTAGTGTAATTACAGAGCCCATTAACACTACATTAGCACATCTGGGTATCAGTGTCTAGCAATCCCAGTAAAGTTTCTTTTACTCCCCAAGAGAGGAGATGGGTAGTTCCCCTCCCCAGGGCTTGTATAACACACTCTTGCCATTATACAGCTTAACCAAGTGGGAGTTTGTCCCTCTAACCTTATCTCTGTGGAAGCTCCAAACCAGGTTAGGATCCTGAGTACAACTGCACATGATATCACTTCTCATTCCCCAAACTCAATTTCCGTTTCAATAGCAATTCCCAGAAGAGCTGCAAAATGGATCTAAAAGGTAGCTTAACTCTACATTTGACTAAATTCCAATCAAAGCAAGTATCTTCCCAAAGTCCTCCCGATACTCCATTCCTCCCTTCACAGAGAGTCATGGGCCCTAAATGGTGCTACCAGCAGCTTCAGTGTGCTCTTGCTCACTTTACCTAGAAAATAGATAGGAATTGCAGCAAGGCTCCAATTCTTGGCCGAATTTCCCTCAGTTCTACTCTCCTTTGCTTCCCCTCCCTTTGGCCCCGGGGCCTACAAGTACTTTTCCTCCTAATAGTGAAAGGAGTAATTCTGCGACCTCAGCCTAGAATGGGCAGAGAGAAACCACCTAGAAACAATGTTTTCATCCCCCTCACCACCCTGTATCTCATCTTTCTTTCTCCTGAACAATGCTTTAGCCTTTATTATCTAAATTAGAGTAGGGGAGGCATTCATTTCAAATGTCCCATCTGGGTCACTAATGGTGTGGTATTCAGCTAACAGTATAACATTCCTCAGTTTGGGTATTTTGAAAAGCACTCACCGCTGGACTCTACAGATTGTCTCACACAAGACCTTTATTTAAAGATAAAGGAATCAAAGGGGATTAAAAGGTGTAAACTGGGGCGCCTGGGTGGCTCAGTGGGTTGAAGCCTCTGCTTTCGGCTCAGGTCATGATCTCAGGGTCCTGGGATCGAGGCCCGCATCGGGCTCCCTGCTCAGCGGGGAGCCTGCTTCCCCCCTCTCTCTCTGCCTGCCTTTCTGCCTCCTTGCGATCTCTCTCCCTCTGTGAAATAAATAAATAAAATATTAAAAAAAAAGGTATAAACTTTAAGGTACAAAATAAATAAGTCATAGAGATAAAAAACACAGTATAGGAAATATAGTAAAATATGATTGTAATTAACGTTGTTTGGTGACAGATGGTGACAAAGATCACCATGTAAACACTGAGTAATGTATAAAATTGTTGAATCATTATGTTGTACACCTGAAACTAATATAACACTATATGTAATTATACTTCAATGAAAAATAAAAATAAAAGTAAAGGATGCAGGACAGCAGGAGAAAGAGAATGCAGGCAAGCATCAAGCGTACCCCAGAGACATCACAAGACCCAACTCCCCAGGGCCCTTTCTCTGATCACCACAGACTAACTGAACCTCTTGCTTGAACCAGGAGATCAGTGCAAGGAAGCTTAGGTAGAAACACTACCAAGAAGCTCTCAGTGTCTCCTCAAGCAGTCGAGCCACGTTCTCAAACTGGTTAGGCCAGTTGCAAAGCAGCAGTAAAGAACTGACACTCAAAGTCACTGGGGAGGGTTTGGGTCTTAAGCAGCACATCATAAATACTACTGCCACTATCTTGGCCAAAAGTAAAACCAGACTTCCAGGGATCTGCAGAGATAAAGATGGAGCAGTTCCAGTCTAAAGGTAAATCGGCTCTCTCTCCACATATCATTTCACCAGAAAACTTAAAGCATTTATTACCTATATTATTATTTATTACACTACTGTTGAATATTAAATAAAAATTGTTTAAATTTTATATATATAAATGTTTTATAAAACATATATATATAAACATATATATATGTTTTATCTCTCTGGGTATATCATAAGCATTTTGATGAACTAGTCCATTTATTAATTGCTAAACTAATATTTTTGAACAAAAGCATGACAGTGGTATAATGAATACATGAAGACTATTGATGTTGAGATGAATTAGAAATAGATTACTACTAACTGAAGCACTAAAAGGGATTCTGTAATCACCACACAAAAGATGTCAATAGCCAGTTCCTGTCTGGGGAAATCCAGTATCTCAAAATTTCTATTTGGGTTTCATATCACTGAAATATGGCACTGTTTGAGCAATCCAAATTGCTAGTCAATATAATACTCTGGGTTCTATGTAGCTCATTAAAATAAGAAAAAATGATAAAGTAAGGAGAAAGGAAAAAAAATTTGTTATGAACAACTTGATTTTTCTCTTTCCTCTTTCTTTTTTCATTTTTTAAATTTTTTTAAAAGATTTTATTTCTTTCCTTCACACAGAGAGAGGGGTAGGGAGAGAGCAAGCACCAGCAGGGGGAGCTGCAGGCAGAAGGAGAAACAGAGTCCCCGCAGAGCATGGAGCCCAAGGCGGGACTCCATACCAGGACCCTGGGATCATGACCTGAGCCCAAAGCAGCCACTTAACCAACTGAGCAACCCAGGTGCCCTATCTTTCTTTATTTTAAAGAAAATTCTGGAGAATCACATATGAAGAGCTTCTGAGATACTGGGGATATTTTTTTCTTACTTGTGTGATAGTTATACAGTTATCTATTTTAGTTTTTCATTGTACTGGACATTTATGGTTTATTCACTTTTTGAATGTGTGTTATATTTCACAAGTTTGAACACAAAATTTTAAAATTTATAAGAATCGACAAAATTATTGAGAATAAAATAATTCATAAAGTCCATAAACTAAAATAAATGATCCTATATAACAGCAATAATAAATCAAAAGATTTATTATTTAATTAAAAGAAATAAAATGAATCTTAATTTATAAAAAAGTATTCTAAGGATTGCGAGTGGGTGTTGGAAAAGTCTGGAAGAGATGACTCCGTATGTGTCCAAACAGTAAATTAAGACCCATCTGAGTTGGAAGTCATATCGAGCTATGTTTTATCTAGGAACATGAAGAATTACCTGAGCCATTTTTTTTCCACTAAAGCTTCTTATTTCTCAATACCAAGGTCAGACTTCCTCTCCAAAGTATTCTTGACGGTTCTAGGAAAATCCTCTTTCCTTACATTATCCAGTGCACTGTCTAAATGGCTAGCATTTTATCAAAAGTGACTTTTTTCTCTACACAGATAAGATCAAGAAATATATTTGTTTAAATATATCATTTCCTCCCAGCCTTCTTAACAGCTTTTCTAACAAATGCATGCGACGGAGCTATATTTTTGTTTGTCTGCTATTTTTATTCTTTTTGATCAAGATACCAAGCCTCAGCCTAGTTGCCTTACGTGGAGTTCATTTGAAAAATGCTAGTTCAATTTCAGTAAATGTGGTAACAAAGGTATGAAATCGTATACAAATCCCCTTTATGAGAAATAAATGATGTGATTGTCTAAACTGAGGTTTCCTCAGGATGCTGACATTCATTTTCTATTGTGAATTATATTTATTTGTACATGCAACACGACTGATTCTCGCTATGAGGTGTCTTACTCTTTAGGGACAGAGATTCCACTGAATTCATTTCTGGAGTTCCTACCACACCTAGATATTTCAACCATTCTAAGCATTGAATAAATGAATAGTAAGTTTATTTTTTAGTGTTAGCATTCAATTATTCATTTATTCAAAATAAGCACCAATGATATAAAATAAGTATAGTGGAGAAATTTTTTTCCTCTACACATATTCCAAGAGGTTAAATAATTAATAGACACAGTATGTTACATTACTCTCATTTTGTGGAATAAGAGCAAGACTAGATTCCCTTTGGACTTTATGTTTCCCGAGTCATCTCCATGAAGTGGAAAATATATAGTACTACTATTTAGCCTAAAAGAGACAAAACAATTCATATTGGACTTTCTCAAGAACATGTGCAGTAGTGATGACACCATCCTATGTCTACAGCAGTTAGATATTACCAAAGCTCTCTCACATTTAACTTCACAACAACCCTTTGAGTCCATAGGAACATGTGACCTTCATTTCATGGATAAGAAAGCAGAAGTTAGCAATGCTATGATATTTGACCAAGTGATATGCCAGAAGCAGGGAAGTCAAACTGAATCCAGACTTTTGGAGTCCCCTGACTGTACTTTCCAGTACACACCATTGTCATACACAGACTTAGGACACACAAATAAGTATTCTGTTTCAGAATTCAAAGCAGCTAATGCATTTTAAATAATGAAGGATAAATCAAAAATCAAATTAGAGCTTAAAGAAAAACAAAATGGAATTGTAAGCAATTTACTTTTCGTCACTAAAATTGCTATTTTTATGTGTTTTCCTTCTTTTAGGTGACTAATTCACAGCTGAGTTATTAAAGAAGATTTTAGAATTATTATATTGGCAACCTCTGTGAATTCAAAATGTAGTAAGACTGAAAATCTGTACTTACAGTTTCTTAAAGTACCATTTTGAGTGCCAAGCCCTGTGTTAAGCATTCTATAAACATAACTTTCTTAAATCATCATAATGATCTTATGAAGGGGTAAATATTATAACTTCTCTGTTATAGACAAGAAATCTGAAGTTCAATGAGGTTGAAAACTTATCTAAAAACACATGAGCTAAGATTTGTGTCAACCTACCCTACAAAGTTTGGGTTCCCAACCATTCTGCTATTTCAGCCACTGTTCAGTCCCAGAAGCAGAAACACTAGCATATATATGGATTTATTATAAGGGCTCTGTCTTGCAGTGGTTGGTCTTATTTAACTGTGGGTCTCTGTAAGGTGGTTTGTCTTTGTGCTCAGTTCTGAAGTCTATAGTCACAGGACAGGTAGATGGGCATGGAAGGAAGGAAAGTAAGATCAAGCAGGAACCCACAGACACAAGCTGAAGAATGGTGTGAAAACCTGTATTGGTGCTTGTCACCTGTGTACTTATGATGAGGCTATCCTGCAGAAGCCACGGACTTTGGTCACACAGGATCCCAGGCAAGGTAGAGCAACCAGCAAGGTAAGCAGGCAGATGAGTGACAGTGCATGTCATCAACAAAATGGCTGCTGCTTCACGTCTGTCCTCCAAATCTCCCTCAAGAACTTCTCTTCTGGCCAGTGCTAACTGAAAAAATATTTAAAAAAGGAAATCTAGCCAATTATAGAGATTGGTAGTGGCTGCTTGAAATACTGGGTTGTGAAGAATTCTGAGACTAAGAGTTCTGTTACTGATTAGTAATGATAGTAATGTCTCCT
Source organism: Ailurus styani (assembly GCA_002007465.1). Lineage (NCBI taxonomy): Eukaryota > Metazoa > Chordata > Mammalia > Carnivora > Ailuridae > Ailurus > Ailurus styani. Next base: position 46,177 of record LNAC01002035.1, read on the forward strand.
GTGGGCACAAGAGAGGCAAGTCATGATAAATGTGACATAAATGTGCCACTATATCCTTCACTATTATGTTTCTCTTCAGAAAAGAAGATCACAAGGAATGTTGATAAGTAAATCAATAATAGAACCATATATATTTATTAAAAGTATTTCACATTGAGGGCTAGGAACTACCCAAATTTATAGAATATATATGAAGAAGATAATCATGTGTTCTTACAAAACACCCTGTCAAAGACAAAACATAGGGCTAAATGGACATTTCTAAATTCATTGGAAACAGGAATGAATGGAATTTTGTAATATTCACTTTCTCATTAAGATTTTGCTCAGAAATGCATACAAATATTCACTTATGAAGATTATTCTTAACATGCAAATTATAAATATAAAGCACTTGTTATTCACTATCAACTACTCATCTTAAGTGAATCAATCATGTTTTACTTGGTGTTGATTTTGAAAGTTGGGTTCCTCATTGCAGCAGACTAGAGCAGTGAGTAATTAGGGAAATGTCCCTCACTTGCACACTGGTGTATTTTGATATGATTACATTGAACTTTCTGATTTAGAGACACAAAAAACATTTATCTCTTTTGTGCACATTCATTATCACACTGGGAAGCAAGTAAAATTCTTTTTTTTTTTTTTTTACCGTGCAAAAAGCTGTTTTTATTATAGCACAGGGACAGGACCTGTGGGCAGAGAGAGCTGCTTGGGGATTGTGAGGAGTGACTGATTATATACTTTTAAGTTTATGGAGGGAGGAGAAGGGAGGGATAATGTAAGTTTACAAGGAATTTTGAAGCAAAGCTTTCAGGACCTTGAGGGGCTAGCTGCTATTAAGATAAGGTTACTTTTGGTCTCCAGCAAAAGATCAGCATTAAGGCAGCCATGAGTTCCTTGAGGAAGGTCACACTCTGCATGTCTCAGTGAGCTATTGGTGGGATGCAAGCTGTGAGGACATTTTAATTTAACCTACATTTCTTTTATTATTATTATTATTTGCCCCAGGAGTACAGGTCTGTGAATCATCAGGCTTACACCTTTCACAGCATTCACCATAGCACAAACCCTCCCTAATGTCCATAACCCATCCACCCTATCCCTACCCTTCCACCCCCCAGTAACCCTCAGTTTGTTTTGTGAGATTAGGAGTCTCTTATGGTTTGTCTCCTTCCCCATCCCATCTTGTTTCATTATTTTTCCCTCCCTACCCCCTACGACCCTCCACCTTGCCCCTCAAGTTCCTCATATCAGAGAGATCATATGATAGTGGTCTTTCTCTGATTGACTTATTTCTCTCAGCATAATACCATCTAGTTCCATCCACATCATTGCAAATGGCAAGATTTCATTTCTTTTGATAGCTGCATAGTATTCCATTGTATATATATACCACATCTTCTTTATCCATTCATCTCTTGATGGACATCTAGGTTCTTTCCTTAGTTTGGCTATTATAGATATTGCTGCTATAAACATTCGGGTGCATGTGCCCTTGAGGATGACTACATTTGTATCTTTAGGGTAAATACCCAGTAGTGCAATTGCTGGGTCGTAGGGTAGCTCTATTTTCAACTTTTTGAGGACTCGCCATACTGTTTTCCAGAGTGGCTGCACCAGCTTGCATTTCCACCAACAGTGTAGGAGGGTTCCCCTTTCTCCACAACCTCGCCAACATCTGTTGTTTCCTGACTTGTTGATTTTAGCCATTCTGACTGGTGTGAGGTGGTATCTCACTGTGGTTTTGATTTGTATTTCTCTGATGCCGAGTGATGTTGAGCACTTTCTCATGTGTCTGTTGGCCATTTGGATGTCTTCTTTGGAGAAATGTCTGTTCATGTCTTCTGCCCATTTCTTGACTGGGTTATTTGTTTTATGGGTGTTGAGTTTGAGAAGCTCTTTATAGATTTTGGATACTAGCCCTTTATCTGATATGTCATTTGCAAATATCTTCTCCCATTCTGTCAGTTGTCTTTTGGTTTTGTTGACTGTTTCCTTTGCTGTGCAAAAGCTTTTAATCTTGATGAAGTCCCAATAGTTCATTTTTGCCCTTGCTTCCCTTGCCTTTGGTGATGTTCCTAGGAAGAAGTTGCTGTGGTTGAGGTCGAAGAGGTTGCTGCCTGTGTTCTCCTCGAGGATTTTGATGGATTCCTTTCTCACATTGAGGTCTTTTATCCATTTTGAGTCTATTTTTGTGTGTGGTGTAAGGAAATGATCCAGTTTCATTTTTCTGCATGTGGCTGACCAGTTTTCCCAACACCATTTGTTGAAGAGACTGTCTTTTTCCCACTGGACATTCTTTCCTGCTTTGTCGAAGATTAGTTGACCGTAGAGTTGAGGCTCCATTTCTGGGCTCTCTATTCTGTTCCACTGATCTGTGTGTCTGTTTTTGTGCCAGTACTATACTGTCTTGATGATGACAGCTTTGTAATAGAGCTTGAAGTCTGGTAAAATTCCAATTTTCAAAGACAAAGAAATTCAGGCTCACAGATGTGAAATTGCTTATGACCATATATGTGACAATATAATAATTCTAATCCAGTGTTATTGACTGCAAAGCCTGCTATATAAATTTTCTTGATGACTATATCAAATACACATGTTGGCACCAGCAAGAGGGAAATACTCTCATTCTGGGATAGACTTAGTAGCATGCAGGGCCTCCATTCATTGACTGCCTCACCATCCGTTCTCATGAGTGCTTTCTTGAAGCAGGCACCCATGAGGGTAATATTGTCCCCTTTTTTTGATAGGGGAAATACACACATGGAAAGGTAGGAACAAGAGTATAGTAGGGGATGCTGGAAAAATGTTAAGTTTCTAGCAAAATTCCATTCTCAAGTATTTGCATCTATATATTTGCTTAGTTACACTAGAATAGATGCTCCATTAAAGCAGAATGTGGAAATAGGGTCTTTTTGTGCTGAATGTGTGGTATCTTGAGGACAGGTGGAAAATTGAGATTTGTTCCTTTCAGATAAGCCAAAGGGGGAAAAATCACAGGGATTTGTAAAGGAAGCAAATCTTTTCTGAGCATGGCACTCTGAATCTCATTTGGTTTTTGCAACCATGCTTAAGATAGGTCTCATCTTTCCTATTTTATAAATGACAAAGCTAAGTTTCAAACAGCTTGAGGGGACTGCTGAAGACTCCAAAACTACTAAGAATCAATTATTCTTATCATCACAGAGTTTATCCTTCTTGTGAAGAAAAATTTCCTTCTTGTTCCATCTTCTGGGGTCATAGAAGAAGTCTAAATGTCTATGTAACAAATAAATCATTAAGGACACGTAATAGGTCTAACCTAAAGGTAGAAATTACTTTTTAGGATGACCAAATACAAACAAGCAATGAACAGCAATAAGGAATTTGAGTAGACTTGTCTATACAACAGACCCATTTCCCCAAGGCCATCCAATGCTCCTCATTAGTGGCAACATCCATATTAACAGTAGGGACCATAAATTGAAAATTGTCAGAATGCTTCACAACAACCAAAAGAGGTATTTATTTTTCCATGAAATTGTATATCTGAGAAGTATAAAGTATAGAGTACATAAGTAAATTTCCTTAAGTCATACAACAAGTAAGGGGTGGAGCCAAGAATTGAATGCCATCAGTCTGACACCACCAGAGCACTATAAAGTACTACATTCTGTACTCTCCCAGTAAAAAAAAAAAAAAAAAAAAAAAAAAAGTTCAGGCAAAAACAACAACAAAAAGAGGAGGAGGGAAAAGAAAGTAAGAAGAAAGCCTTCACCAAAAACTCAATGGTATTTTTATTTTCCTATTCTGGGCTATTTTCAGCAGCTGGAAATAAGAAGAAATTAACTACTACAACTACAACTGCCACCACTAAACACATTTTTTAAAAAATCAAAGTGTCTTGAAAAAGTACACTGACAATTGACTATACAGATTTTTAAAATAGACTATACTTTTACAGCAGTTTTAGGTTCCTAGCAAAATTGATCAGAAGTTATAAAAAGTTCTCATTTATACCTTGCACCCACATACCATCCAGAATCCTCTCCACTATCATATTCTGCACCAAACTAGTACGTTTGTTTCTACTATGTACTGATAGTTGATAAACCTATATTGACACATCATTATCACCCAAAGTCTATGGTTTATATTAGGGTTCACACTTGGTGTTGCACATTATTTGGGTTTTGACAAATGTAATGACGTGTGTATACCACCACAGTATCAGACAGAATAGTTTCACTGACCTAAAATCTCCCCTATATTCAACCTATTCATTCCCACCCCCAACCCTTGACAACCACTGATCTTCTCACAGTTTCTGTATTTTTGCCTTTTTCAGAATGTCATGTAGTTGGAATCCATACAATATGTAGCCTTTTCAGCCTGGTGCCTTTCACTTAGTAATACATACTTAAAGTTCCTCCATGTCTTTTCATGACTTAATTCATTTCCCTGTAGTGCTGGAATTCAATTGTCTGGATGTACCACAGTTTATTTACCTATTTTCCTACTGAAGGACATCTTGGCTGCTTCCAAGTGTTCCAATAAACCTGCTGTAAACAACTGCATGCATGCTTCTGTGTAGACATAAATTGTTAATTCATTTGGGTAAATACCAAGGAGAGCAATCATTGGATTTTATGGTTAAGAGTATGTTTAGCTTTTAAGAAACCACAAAATTGACTTCCAAAATGGCTGTACCATTTTGCATTGCTACCAACAATGAGTAAGGGTTGCTGTTGTTCCACATCCTTACTAGCATTTGGTGTTAGTGTTTTGGATTTTGGTCATTCTAACAGGTGGACAATAGTATTTCAATGGTGTTTTAATTTGCAATTCCCTAAAAACATAGGATATTGAACATCTTTTCATATGTTATTTTTCTTTTTTTTTTTTAATTTATTTTTATTATTTGCCCAAGGGGTACAGGTCTGTGAATCATCAG